>PITA01000689.1:49207-246613 GCA_004023965.1 Spilogale gracilis | reverse complement strand
CTTTCATGAGTGTTCTGTAGTTCCTCGAGTATAGATCCTTGACTTCTTTGGTTAGGTTTATTCCTAAGTATCTTATGGTTTTTGGTGCTATAGTAAATGGAATCGATTCTCTGATTTCCCTTTCTATTTTTTCGTTGTTGGTGTATAAGAATGCAACTGATTTCTGCACGTTGATTTTGTATCCTGCCACATTACCAAACTGTTGTATGAGATCCAGTAGTTTGGGGGTAGAGTCTTTTGGGTTTTCCACATATAGTATCATGTCAAGATATACCACATCTTTATCCATTCATCTGTCTGTCATTGGACACTTGGACTGCCTCCATAATTTTATTATTGCAAATAATGCTACAGTAAACAGGGGTACATGTATCTATTTTTATTAGTGTTTTCATATTCTTTGAGTAAATACCCAGTAGATGAATTACTGGATAATAAGGTAATTCTATTTTTAATTTTTTGAAGAATCTTCAGACTGTTTTCCACAGTAGCTGTACCAGGTTGCATTCCCACCAACAATGCACTAAGGTTCCTTTTTCTGTAATCCTTGACAACACTTGTTGTTACTTGTTTTTTATTTTAGCCATTCTTATAGGTGTATGGTGATAAGTCATTGTGGTTTGATCTGCATTTCCCTGTTGATTAGTAATGTAGAGCATCTTTTCTTTTCATATGTGGGCCATCTGGATATCTTCTTCGGAGAACTGTCTGTTCCTGACATCTGCCTATTTTTTAAAAAGAGTTTATTTATTTAACAGAGAGAAACACAGAGAAGGAACAAAAGCAGGGGGAGTGAGAGGGAGAAGCAGGCCTCCCACTGAGCAGGGAGCCCAACACATGGCTTGATCCCAGGACTTCAGGATCACGACCAGAGCCAAAGGCAGACGCTTAATGACTGAGCCACCCAGGCACCCCTTCTCCCCATTTTAAATTTGTTTTAGGTGTTGAGTTTTTTTATGTTTCTGTTTAGCCAACATATAATACATTAATTTTTTATGTAATGTTAAATGATTCATTAATTGCATATAACATCCAGTGCTTATCACATCATATGCCCTCCTTAATGTGCATCGCCAAGCTACCCCATCCCCCTACCCACCTCCCTTTTTGCAGCCCTCAGTCCGTTTCCCAGATTCAAGAGTCCCTCGTGGTTTGTCTCCCTCTCCGATTTCTTCCCATTCAGTTTTTCCTCCCGTCCCTATGATGCTCTGCTCTATTCCGTATATTCCACATATGTTGAATTGTATCAGTTCTTTATATATTTTAGATACTAACCCTTTATTAGATATATCCTTTGAAAATATCTTCTTCCATTCACTAGTTTGTCTTTTAGTTTTGTTGAATGTTTCCTTTTATGTGCAGAAGCTTTTAAATTTGAAATACTCTTAATATTTATTTTTCTTTTGCTTCCCTTGCCTCTGGAACATATCTAGAAAAAAGTTGCTGTGGCTGATGTCAAAGAGGTTATTGCCTGTGTACTCCTCTAGGATTTTTATGCTTTCAGGTCTCAAATTTAGGTCTTTAATACATTTTGAGGGGTTTTGTTTGTTTTGTTTTGGGGTTTGCGGGGTTTTTTTGTTTGTTTTAGTATGGTATAAAAAAAGTCATCCAGTTTTATTTTTTGCATGTAGCTGTCCAGTTTTCCCCAAACTATTTGTTGGAGAGATTTTCTTTTTCCTATTGCATATTCTTGCCTCTTCTGTTGAAGATGAATTGACCATATAGTTGTCTATTTATTTCTGGGCTCTCTATTCTGTTCCATTGATCTGTATATCTGTTTTTGTACCAATCCTATACTGTTCTGATTACTACAGCTTGGTTGTATATCTTGAAATCTGGGATTGTGATACCTCCAGTTTTGTTCTTTTTGAAGATTGCTTTGGCTGTTTGGATTTCTTTGTAATAATTCCATACATATTTTAGGATTATTTGTTCTAGTTTTGTGGAAAATGCTATTGATATTTTGCTAGGAAATCTGTAGATTTCTTTGGGTAATATGGACATTTTAAGACTATTTGTTCGCCCAATCTGTGAATATCTTTGCATTTGTTCACGTCGTCTTCAGTTTCTTTCATCATGTTTTATGCTTTTCAAAGAGATCTTTCACGTCCTTGGCTAAGTTTATTTGACAACTTCTTAAAATGAGACAACAAACAATGAAGTTAGCCATACTGATTGACTCTTCCTGTCACGAATGATTTTTCTGTTACATGTGATACACTCTGATCACATTTTACCCACAGTACAACTTACGTCAGAATTGGAGTCCATCCTCTCAAATCTTGCCATTGCTTTACCAACGAATTTTATGTAACATTCTCAATCCCTTTTTTGTCATTTCAGTAATCTTTATAGCGTCTTCATCAGAGTTCATGTCAATAAACTACTTTCTTTGCTCATCCATAAGAAGCAGCACTCCCATCCATTAAAGTTCTGCCAAAAGATCGCAGCATTTCGGCCCCATCGCAGGCCCCCCTTCTAACTCTAATTCTCTTGCTGTTTTCATCACATCTGCAGTTGCTTCTCCACCGAAGTCTGGAGACGTTCAAAGTCCTCCGTGAGGGCTGGAACCAGCTTCTTCCAGATTGCTGTTAATGTTGATATTTTGACCTCTTCCCATGTGTCACAGATGTTCTTAATGGCATCTATGGTGAATCCTTTACAGAAGGTGTTCGATTCACTTTGTCCAGACCCATCGTAAAAATCAGTCTGTGGCAGCTACAGCCTTACAAGTGCATTTTTTAAGCAATGACACTTGAAATTCACAGTAACTCCTTGATCACTGGAATGGATGTTGTGTTAGCAGGTATGAAAACAACATTCATTTCAGTGGACATCTCTGTCAGAACTCTTGGGTGACCAGGTGCATTGTCAATAACCAGTAGCATTTTGAAAGAAATCTTTCTCAGCAAGTAGGTGTTCATTGTAGACTTAAAATATTCAGTAAACCAAGTTCATAAACAGATGTGCTGTCATCCAGGCTTTGTTGTTCCATTTATAGAGCAGAGATTCAGCAGATTCAGCATAATTCTGAAGGATCCTAGGGTTTTCAGAATGGTAAATAAGCATTGATTTCAACATAAAGCTACCAGCGGCATTGGCCCCGAACAAGAGAATCAGCCCGCCCTTTGAAGCTTGGAAACCAGTCATAGATTTCTCCTCTCTAACTACGAAAGTTCGAGATGGCAGCTTCTTCCAGTATGGGGCCGTTTTCATTTACATTGAGAGACTCCGTTGTTTAGTGTAGCCGTCGTCATTAATTACTTGAGCTAGATTTTCTGGATGACTTCCTGCAGCTTCTTCATCAACCTCGCTGCTCCACCCGACACTTCTATGTCATGGAGATGACTTCCTTCTTCTTTAAACCTCATGAACCAGCCTCTGCTAACTTTTCTTCTACATTTTTCTCACCTCTTAGCCCTCCTGGAATTGAAGGGAGCGAGGGCCTGGCTCCGGATTAGGTTTATAAATGAAACCAGTGGAACTCAAAAGAGGAAAGGGATGGAAGATATATGGGGCAGGGTACTTGCAAAAAGGTACACAGCCTGTTACCAGTAGAACTGCGGTTCAAATTTAGGTTTCCTAAATCCCAAGCTACTATTCTTTCTACTCTGTTACTTGACACACTGCTAATTTAGGTTTGACAAGAACATTTACGTGATGTTTTGATTGTTGTAGAGCTTTACCCTCAAAGCTGTAGAATTGATCTAGAAAAAAAAATGTGGGTCAGATTATAACTTTATTTTTTTCTTAATTTAAATTCAATTAGCCAACATATAGTATAGTACATTATTATTTTGTGATATAATATGTGATTATATTGGTTCAGTGATTCATTGGTTGCATATAACACCCAGTGGTCCTCGCATCACTGCCCTCCTTAATGCCCATCACCCAGTTACCCTATCTGCCCATCCACCTCCGCTTTCACAACCCTCAGTCTGTTTCCCAAAGTCAGGAGTCTCATATGGTTTGTCTTCCTCTCTGATATCTTCCCCTTCAGTTTTCCCTCCCTTCCCCTATTGTCCTCTGCACCATTCCTTGTGTTCCACATATGAGTGAAATCATGTGATAATTTTCTTTCTCTGATTGACTTATTTCACTTAGCATAATACCCTCCAGTTCCATCCATGTTGATGCAAATTTTGAGTATTCATCCTTTCCAATGGCTGAATAAGATTCCATTGTATAAATGGACCACATCTTTATCCATTCATCTATTGAAGAGCATCTCGGCTCCTTCCACAGTTTGGCTACTGTGGACATTGCTCCTATGAACATTGGGGTGCAGGTGCCCTTTCTTTTTACTATATCTGTGTCTTTGGAGTAAATACCTAGTAGTGCAATTGCTGGGTTGTAGGGTAGCGCTGTTCTTAACATCTTGAGGAACTTCCATACTGTTTTCCAGAGTAGCTACACTAACTTGCATTCTCACTAACAGTGTGGGAGGAAACTGTAGTCATCAAAACGGTATGGTACTTGCATAAAAACAGGCACATAGCTCAATGGAATGGAATGGAGAGCCCAGAAATGGATGTTCAACTGTATGGTCAACTAATCTTTGACAAAGCAGGAAGGAATAGCCAATGGAAAAAAAACAGTCTCTTCAACAACTGGTATTGAGAAAATTGGACAGCTGCATGCAGAAGAATGAAATTGGACCATTCTCTTACACCATAGACAAAGATAAACTCAAAATGGATGAAAGACCTCAATGTGAGACCATCAAAATCCTAGAGGAGAACACAAGCAGCAACCTCTTGGGCCTTAAACACAGCAACTTCTTGCAAGACACATCTCAGGACTCTGGGATCATGACCTGAGCTGAAGGCAGTTGCTTAACAAACTGAGCCACCCAGGCGCCCAACATTACTTTAATTGTCTTTCCACTGCATTCATATGAAATAGTATCATCACCATTATTATGACTATAACCTAAAATCATTAATTGACTGCTTTAGGAAGAAATTGACACATCTAGCCTCATAGCAGAGATTTTATCACACTGCCTTCAAAGGGTAGGTAAAGCAAATAGAATTATTAAATATGTAAAAATGTTGAATAAAACTAATAACAAACTTGGTTTAACACATAGAACCTTATATGCAATATTAGAAATATACATTTTTTTACAGATTTTATTTACTTATTTGACAGAGAGAAACACAGCCAGAGAGGGAACACAAGCAGGGGGAGTGAGAGAGGGAGAAGTAGGCTTCCCACCGAGCAGGGAATCTGACATGGGGCTCGATCCCGGGTCTCTGGGATCATGACCTGAGCCAAAAGCAGTTGCTTAACCAACTGAGCCACCCAGGCACCCCAGAAATATACATTCTTTATAAGAACACATGGTAGATTTGCAAGAATTGACTGAGCAAGTCTTAATAAATGTCAAAGAATCAGTTTTATAGATGATCCTATTCTGCTTTAGGTATGACTGAATAGGCTCCTATAACTGGGTAAAGTATGAAAAAACAAATACCTAAAGGTACTAGAGGCCATTCAAAAGCTGACACGTTCTGATTGGAATAGAAACTTAGAAGAAGAGAATGACATTGTGTGAATTCCCTGATTTATGCCTTTTTAGCCTCAGGGGAGGGCAAAGTTGGTACCACATGCAACTACTAGAATTACCATAGAAAATCCCAGAAAGTGGGATCCCCTAATTATTTGTAAATGTCTGAATTATCCTGGTACCATAAATGTATGGGACAGACAGCTAAAAACAAAAAAGCTGAAGTGAGATTTCAGCTGCTGTCCATGAATAGTTTTGCACTTTGAGTCTAACGAAGTCAAACACCTGCTTAACTAAAAAGTACAGTAATTGAAATAAAAAAATACACTGACTAATAAATGAGAGGGAGTGAAGATAATTAGAAAAATTACCATTAGATAAACACCATGGTAATAATTACTGCAGGAGAGAATCATTAATAGATGTAAAAATTAGTGAACAAAAGTATGACAAGAAATAGAGTATTTTCAAAGCCTCAAAGTAACTTCTCACAAGGTAACTTTTTTTTCCAGTGTTCCAAGATTCATTGCCCATTCCCCACACCCAGTGCTCCACGCAATAGGTGCCCTCAGTACCCACCACCAGGCTCTCCCATCCTCCTACCCTCTCCCTCCATGTCCCTCAGTTTGTTTCTGTGTCCAAAGTCTCTCCTGTTTCGTTTCTCTCCCTGGATTACCCTACTTCCCATTTCCTTTCCTTCTCCTACTGTCCTCTATATTACCCCTTATGCTCCACAAGTAAGTGAAACCATGCGATACTTGACTTTCTCTACTTGGCTTATTTCACTCAGCATAATCTCTTCCAGTCCAGTCCGTGTTGCTACAAAAGTTGGATATTTGTCCTTTCTGATGGAGGCGTAGTATTCCATTGTATATATGGACCACATCTTCTTTATCCATTCATCTGTTGAAGGGCACCTTGGCTCTTTCCCCAGTTTTTCCAAGCAAGATATGGAAGCAACCTATATGTCCATCAGTAGATTATTGGATAAAGAAGATGTGACTTTGGACACAGAAACTGAGGGACTTGGAGGGGGGTGGAGGGGTGGGAGAGCCCGGTGGTGGGTACCAAGGGCACCTATTGCACGGAGCACTGGGTGTGGGGCATGGGGAATGAATCTTGGAACACTGGAAAAAAAATTTAAGTAACAATAAAAATAAATAAATAAAATTTTAAAAAGATGTGAGATGCGTGCACACACACACACACACACACACAGAGGAATATTATTCAGCCATTAAAAAACAATGAAATTTTGCCATTTGTGACAACACAGATGGACTTAGGGGGTACTATGCGAAGTGAAATAAGTCAGATTGAGAAAGACAAGTATTGTATGATTCCACTTTACATGGTGTATTGAAAAACAAAACAGAAACAGACTCACAGATACAGAGAACAAACTGGTGATTACCAGAGGTGAGGGGAGTGGAAGGACCGGCAAAATAGGTGAAGGAGACTGAGAGACAAACTTCCAGTGATAATATAAGTCATGGGCACATAATATATAGCATAGGGAATGTAGTCACTAATATTATAATACCTTTGTATGATGATGAATGGTAACTAGACCTATAGTGATTATTTCATAATACATAAAATATTAAATCACTATCTTGTACACTTGAAACTAATATTATATCAATTCTAATTCAGTTTTTTTAAACTGGTCAGGCTTTTTTTATGAACAGGTGGGTGGTGGCAAGTCAGGACGCAAGGGGCAGCGTGGGTAAGTGTTGTGCAGGTGTTATCACAGCAGTTCCTGCAGCCGGTCACCACTGCAAGTGGGTGTGTGGGCAGCCAGAGCAGTGTGGGGCACACAGGGCCTGCCAGCAGCCACATGGTCCAAGCTGCCCCAACTCATGACAGGCCCAAGGCAACCCACCAGAACTGGCTTCAAACATGTACAACCTTTGATCCCTCCACAAAGGGTCTCAACAAGGCCCAGCAGCTTGTTAGAGGTAGAGCCCCATAAAAGGCCAGTCTGCCCTTCACAACTTCCACAATAGGCTTGGGGGCAAAATGCCCAAGGGACAGGGATTGAGGGATAGGTTGAGGAGGGCATCAAGGGATAGGCAGGAGACAGGGGTAAGACAGGAAGGAGGGGAGGGGACCACAAGGGAACAGGCAGAGGACAAGAGGGGTCTCATAGGAAGCTTATGGATTCCCTGAGGTGTTCATAAAATGTTCAGAAAGGGAAAACAAAACCCCTAAAGAACAGAATTCTACATGTAGAAAACCCTAGTTTAGTTTTAAAAAGGAGAGAAACGTGTGATCTGACCCGTGGTGTGGTCTGCGTTCGTGGGGCGGGTCTCCCTTGAGAGGAAAGAACAAATACTGGACAGAGGCTGGAGGCGTTGGTTGGAGTTCCTCGGGCAAGTGTTCTCACCCTTATCGTTCACATGCCCACTGCTCTTCAGAGGAGCAGAGCCCGTGCCATCGTCTTACAGGACCTTGTCTGGCTTCTATTACTTCTCGTCGATGAAAACTAACCGTGATCAGCACCAACACCTCAACCGCTACACCCAGGAAGGGCAAGAGGGTTGCAGAGTGGCTTTGCACATGCATCACAATGAAGGTCTGGCCGGTGGTGCCCTCCAAGCTGGTGCCGTTGCGGGCAGACTGCCAGGGCGTGCCTCCAGGTCCAGACTCGAGATGTGCAGCTCCACCTTGGTCTCCGAGGCCACCACGAGGAACTTGCTCTGGGAGCTGTTACTAATGACCTGGCCGCTGGAGCTTCTACTTTTACCACGCCCAGTTGCTGACCAGCGGGAAGGAGTCCAGCTTGCAGTCCTGCATGACTGTCTCCCCCTCAGTGGCATGCTCTGACTTCTTCCTGGCCTTGATGCTGGGGAACCCCTTCATTTCAGTGCTCGTCCTAACTGAGTGCGTCAGTGCTCACTGGAGCGGACATCCACGTCCGCCTCATGCTCCATCTCTAGGCAGTGTGTCTGTCCTTGCCCCAACTTCACCCATCAGTGGCTGACAATACCAGTGGTGCTGTGGTTCGACGCATGTTTTGGAGCCAGTATGTGCAGAAGTCCAGAGCCTGCCTCCTGCCCCGCGGCCACCCTTGGTGCTCAGCAGTGCCAGCACCGCAGCTGCCGTGTCACCATGTTGCCACTGTCCACGCCATCCCCTATAATTCAATTTTTTTGTTTAAAGATTTTATTTATTTGACAGAGAGAAACACAGCGAGAGAGGGAACACAAGCAGGGGGAGCGAGAGAGGAAGAAGCAGGCTTCCCGCCGAGCAGGGAGCCCGATGTGGGACTCGATCCCGGGTCTCCGGGATCATGACCTGAGCCAAAGGCAGTTGCTTAACCAACTGAGCCACCCAGGCGCCCCCCCTATAATTCAATTTTTAAAAAGAGTGGAGGAAGCAGAAGAAATAGTTGTTGAGCTTGAGTTGTATTAAGAAGAATTATCCAGTCTGAAGAACAGGAAAGGAGGGGAGACAACAAGGAAGAGAAGGAAAAGGAACAGAACCTCAGGGACTTGTTGAACAATATCAAACAGTGCATGTAATATACACTGGATATCTAGAAGAATAGATATTGAGGCATCACATTCTCACATAGAGAATGAGGCATCAAAATATTTTGAAAAAATAATGGCTAAAATTTTCCCAGATGTGGTGAAAGACATACACAGGCAGATGAAAGAAGCTCAGCAAACCCCAAAAAGAATAATAACAAAGAAAATCATGCCTAGGTCAGTCAGTCAAACTGCTGGAAATCAAATCTAAAGAGAAAAATTTTGAAAATAGCCACACTGCATGTAATGATTCAAATAATGGCAAATAATGATTCAAATAGAGTCCAGTATATCAACAAAGTCTGGAAGACCCTAAACATCCTTAGAAAAAACAGCAATCCAGAATTCATTACCTAGCAAATCCAAAACAAAACCTTTAACAATAAAGGTGAATTAAATACATTTGCATATGAAAAAGTAGATGCCTAAGAGAATCTGTTGACCACAGGTTTGTACTACTAGAAGTATCAAAGAAGTTCTTTTAGGGTGAGGGGAAAAGATACCCAGTGAAAATTCCCACCTTGAGGACAGAATGAAAAGTACTAGAAAATTTTTTTCTCTTTATTTTTTTTTTAATTATGTCAGTCATCATACAATATGTCATTAGTTTTGGTGTAGTGTTCCAAGATACGCTGTGTGTAGCACCCAGTGCCCCATGCAGCACCTGCCCCCTTCATACTTATCACTGGACTGACCCAGCCCCTCAGCCCTCTCCCTTCTAGAACCCTCAGTTTGTTTCTCAGAGTCACAGTCTCTCATGGTTCGTCTTCCCCTCCGATTCCCACCCTCTTCATTATTCCCCTCCTGCTAATGTCCTCCATGCTATTTGTTATGTTCCACAAGAAATGAAACCATATGATAACTGTCTTTCTCTTCTTGATTTATTTCACTCACCATAATCTCTTCCAGTTCCATCCATGGTGATGCTGCAAAAGTTGGGTATTTATCCCTTCTGATGGCTGAGTAATATTCCATCATATATATGGACCACATCTTCTTTATCATTGGTCTGTTGAAGGGCATCTTGGCTCTTTCCACAGTTTGGCTATTGTGGCCATTGTTGCTATGAACATTGGGATGCATATGGCCCATCTTTTCACTACATCTGTATCTTTGGGGTAAATACCCAGTAATGCAATTGCAGGGTCATTGGGTAGCTCTATTTTTAATTTTTTAAGGAATCTCCGCTCTGTTTTCCAAAGTGTACCAACTTGCATTCCCACCAACAGTATAAGAGGGTTCCCCTTTCTCCACATCCTCTCCAACACTTGTTGTTTCCTGTCCTGTTAATTTGGGCCATTCTAACTAGTGTAACATAGTATGTCAGTATAGTTTTGATTTGAATTTCCCTGATGACTAATGATGATGAACATTTTTTTCATGTGTCTGTTAGTCATTTGTATGTCTTCATTGGAGAAGTGTCTGTTCATGTCTTCTGCCCATTCTTTCACTTGATTTTTTTTTGGGGGGGGGGTGTTGGGTTTGAGAAGTTCTTTATAGATCTTGTATATCAGCCCTTTGTCTGTAATTTCATTTGCAAATATCGTCTCCCATTCTGTGGGTTGCCTCTTTGTTTCCTTTGCTGTGCAGAGCTTTTTATCTTGATGAAGTCCCAAAAGTTCATTTTCACTTTTATTCCCCTTACCTACATGTCTTGAAAGAAGTTACTGTGACGGATGCTGAAGAGGTTACTGCCTATGTTCTCCTCTAGGATTTTGATGGATTCCTGCCTCACATTGAGGTCTTTCATCCATTTTGAGTTTATCTTTGTGCATGATGTAAGAGAATGGTTGAGTTTCATTCATCGGTATATAACTGTTTAATTTTCCCACCACCATTTATTGAAGAGACTATCTTTGTTCCACTGGATTTTTTTTTCCTGATTCATCAAGGATTAGTTGACCATAGAATTGAGGGTCCATATCTGGACTCTCTACCCTGTTCCGTTGGTCTGTGTGTCTGTTTTTGTGCCAGTACCATGCTATCTTGGTGATCACAGCTTTGTAATAAAGCATGAAGTAAAGCAATGTGATGCCCCCAGCTTTGTTTTTCTTTTCCAACATTTCCTTGGCCATTTGGGGTCCTTTCTGGTTCGATACAAGTTTTAGGATTGTTTGTTCCAGCACTTTGAAACATGCTGATGGTATTTTGATTGGGATGGCATTGAAAGTGTAGATTGCTCTGGACAGCATAGACATTTTAACAATGTTTATTCTTCTGATCCATGAGCATGGAATGTGTTTCCATCTTTTTGTGTCATCTTCAGTTTCTTTCATGAGTGTTCTGTAGTTCCTCAACTGTAGATCCTTTACCTCTTTGGTTAGGTTTATTCCAAGATGTCTTATGATTTTTGGTGCTATTATAAGTGGAATCGATTCTCTAATTTCCCTTTCTACAGTTTCATTGTTATACAGTATATAGAAATGCAACTGATTTCTGTGCATTGATTTTGTACCCTGCCATATTGCCGAAGTGCTCTATGAGTTCTCCTAATTTGGGGGTGGATTCTTTTGGGTTTTCCACATAAAGTATCATAGCATCTGCAAAGAGACTTTGACTTCTTCTTTGCCAATTTGAATACGTTTTATTTCTTTGTGTTGTCTGATTGCTGTTGCTAGGACTTCTAGAACTATAGTGAGTAATAGTAGTGAGAGTGGGCATCCCTGTCGTGTTCCTGAATTTAAGAGAAAAGCTCTCAGCTTTTCCCCATTTAAAATGATTTTCACTGTGGGCTCTTCAGAGATGGTTTTTATGATATTGAGGAATGTTCCCTCTATCTCTGAAGAGTTTTAATCAGGAAAGGATGCTATATTTTGGCAAATGCTTTTTCTGCATCAATTTTAGAGGATCATGTGGTTTTTGTCTCTTCTTTTATTAATGTCCTCTATCACATTGATTTGCAAATGCTGAACCACCCTTGCATCCCAGGAATAAATTCTACCTGGTTATGGTGGGTAATCCTTTTAATGTACTTTTGGATCCTACTGGCTAGGCTCTTGTTCAGTATTTTGGCATCCATGTCTATCAGAGATATTGGTTCTCCTTTTTGATGGGGTCTTTGAATCAGGGTAATGCTGGCCTCATAGAATGAGTTTGGAAGTTTTCCTTCTGTTTCTATTTTTTGAAACAGCTTCAGTAGAGAAAGTATTATTTCTTCCTTAAATGTTTGGTAGAATTCCCCAGGGAATCTATCTGGCCCTGGACCCTTGTGTTCTGGGAGGTTTTTGATCCATCAGAATCCTAGAGGAAAACATGGGCAATAACCTCTTAAATACAACTTCTTTCAAGATGTGTCTCCAGAGTCAAGGGAAACAAAAGCAAAAATCAACTTTTGGGACTTCATCAAGGTAAAAATGCTTCTGCACAGCAAAGAAAACAATCAACAAAACTAAGAGGCAACTCATAGAATAGGAAAAGATATTTGCAAATGACACTACAGATAAAGGGCTCGTACCCAAGATCCATAAATAACTTCTCAAACTCAACACCCAAAAAACAAAAAATGGGCAGAAGACATGAATAGACACTTCTTCACAGAAGACATATGAATGTCTAACAGACACATGAAAATGTTCAACATCACTAGCTATCAGGGAAATTCAAATCAAAACCACATGAGATACCACCTTACACCAGTTAGAATGGCAAAAATTAACAAGGCAGGAAACAACAAATATTGGTGAGAATGTGGATAGGGGAAGCCTCTTACACTGTTGGTGGGAGTACAAGCTGGTATAGCCACTTTGGAAAATAGTATGGATGTCCTTCAAAAAGTTAAAAATAGAGTTACCCTATGACCCAGCAATTGCATTACTAGGCATTTACCCCAAAGACACAAAGGGGAACGTGCACCCCAGTGTTCTATGAATGTCCACAACACCAAACTCTGGAAGGAGTCAAGATGCCCTTCAACAGGAAATGAAGATGTCCATATATAAAATGGAATATTATCCAGCCATCATAAAGGGTGAATACCCATCACTCACATTGGCTTAGATGGAACTGGAGAGGATTATGCTAAGTGAAATAAGTCAGGCAGAGAAAGACAGTTATCGTATGGTTTCACTCATATGTGGAACATAAAGAATACCTCAGAGGACAGGTGGGGAAGGGAGGGAAAACTGAAGGGGAGAAATCAGAGAGGGAGATAAATCATGAGAGTATGGTTTCCAGGAAACAAACTGAGGGTTTCAGAACGGAGAGGGTGGGAGGTCAGGGTAGCCAGATGATGTGTATTAAGGAGGGCACATATTGTGATGAGCACTTGGTGTGATATGCAACTAATGAATCATTAAACACAACATCAAATACTAATGATGTACTATATATGGTGGTTAACTGAACATAGTAATTAAAAACCAGAAGTTGAATTGCTTATTTACAGTCTTTCCACAAAGAAAACACAAGGCCTAGATGATTTTACAGCTAACTTCTAGCAAACATTCAAGGAAGAAATTATTTTTGTTCTTAAAATAGTCCAGAAAGAGAAAAAGTGGGATTCCATCCCAATTCATCCTTTGAGGCCAGTACAATCTTGATAACAAAACCAGACCCCCCCCCCAAAAAAAATTTTTGCAGGATAGTCTCTCTCATGAACTGAAAAGCAAAAACTTACAAAAATATTAGTAGACTTTAGTAAATTAAATTCAGTTATTTATTCTTTTAATTCCTGTGTAATTAATGTACAGTGTTATATTATTTCCAATGTACTATGGAGTGATTCAACAATTCCATACATTTTTCAGTGCTCATCACTACAAGTGTATTCCCTTTGCATAGTTCAGCCTTCCCCCATCTCTTCCCCATCAGTGTGTTCACTATATTTAAGAGTCTGATTTGTCGTTTTCTTTGTTTCTTAAATTCCACAGGAGGGAAATCATATGGTATTTGTCTTCCTGTAATATTTCACTTAGCATTAAATACTCTAGATTCATCCATGTTATTGCAAATGGCAAGATTTCATTCTTTCTATGGCTGATTATTATTCCATCGTGTCTATGCATAAAATATATATGAACAGCAATATATGTGAAGTGAAACAGTAAGTATTTCTTTTACTGATACACTAGTCTTAGATCTATGTTTAACAAGCAAGCCTAATGATAGTACCATGGTTAGACTATAAGCTTGCTTTTCCAAGCCATCATTTAATAATTTATTAAGCAAACAGGTGATCAAATGTCTCTCATCTACCTGATATGATCTTTTTATGTACATACTGCTAATAAGTCCCATTTGGAACAGTTGAAAATCTTTTAGCAAAAGCTTT
Source organism: Spilogale gracilis (assembly GCA_004023965.1). Taxonomy (NCBI): domain Eukaryota; kingdom Metazoa; phylum Chordata; class Mammalia; order Carnivora; family Mephitidae; genus Spilogale; species Spilogale gracilis. The sequence continues at coordinate 232,293 of PITA01000689.1, read as the reverse complement.
CAAGATGAGCTCATAAACTTTCTCTAAATTTTGCAAGTTCTATTAGATCAAATGGAAGGAACTGAAACCAGTACTTGCCCAGTGAGAGCTCACTACTTGTGAGTTGTCAGCCTGCACACTGCACCAGCCCTTCTCACCCCCCCAAAACTTAAAGCTCCACCTTGACTCAGTCATTGAAAACCTACCTATAATGAAGTGAAAGGATTAATTTTCATTCCTCAATTTCTCAAAACCAGGTTTTAATAAAATCTGAGGAATATTTACTAAAATCGAGAAAATTAACATCTGCATAGTTAGGAATCAAAATTTTTCTCCTATAACCAAGTTGCATATAATTAATTGATTTTTTATATATAATCTAGAACTGAGCAGAACAAAATTTACATTAGAAAAGCTGTGAGAAATAGATTCCTAACTATGGAAGTTGTAAATTTCAAGCAGGTATGAAACTGGTGTATATCTATATACAACATCTTTATCCATTCATCTATTGATGGGACACTTAGGCTACTTCTATAACTTGGCTATAAAAAGCAGTGCTGTAGTAAACCTAGGGCTGTATATATCTCTTCCATTAGTGTTTTTATATTCTTTGGGTAAATACCCAGTAGTAGAATTACTGTCTCATATGGTATTCTGTTTTTAATTTAATACTATGTTTTTAGTGTGTGTTTAGTTTTAGTGTTTGCATTTCCACCAACAGTGCATGAGAGTTCCTTTTTCTTCACATCCTTGCCAGCATAATGTTTCTTGTGTTTTTTTATTTTAGCCATTTTGACAGGTGTAAGGTGATATCCATTGTGGTTTTGATTTGCATTTCCCTGATGATTAGTGACATGGACCATCATTTCGTGTGTCTGTTGGCCATCTGGGTATCTTTTTTAGAGAAATATCTATCGATGTCTTCTGCCCATTTTTTAACTGGATTATTTAGTTTTGGGGTGCTAAATTGTGTAAATTCTTTTTTTTTTTTTAAGATTTTTTTTATTTATTTGACAGAGAGAAACACAGCCAGAGAGGGAACACAAGCAGGAGAAGTGAGAGAAGGAGAAGGGAGCCTGACATGGGACTTGATCCCGGGTCTCCGGGATCATGACCTGAGCCAAAGGCAGTCGCTTAACTAATTGAGCCACAACTTAGGCATCTCCTAAGTTGTGCAAATTCTTTATATATTTTGGATACTGACCATTTAGTGAATAGGTCATTTGCAGATATCTTTTCCCATTCAGTAGTTTCTTCAGTCTCCCATTTTAGTTTTGTTGATTGTTTCCTTTCCTGTGCAGAAATTTAATTTTGCTTTTAATTTTTATTTAAAATAAATTTATAAATTTATTTGCCCCAATAATTTATTTTTGCTTTTGTTTCCCTTGCCTCAGGGGATATACCTAGAATGATGTTGCTAAAGCTGATGTCAGAGAAATTACTATGCTCTCTTCTAAGATTTTAATTGTTTCAGGTCTCACATATAGGTCTTTGATCCATTTTGAGTTTATTTTTTTAGTATACTGTAAGAATGTAGTCCAATTTCATTCTTTAGCATATAGCTATATAGTTTCCCCAGCACCATTTGTTGAAGAGACTCTCTTTCTCATTGAATATTCTTGCCTCCTTTGTCAAAGATCAGTTGACCATGGTTTTATTTCTGGGTTCTATTCTGTTCTACTGATCAATGTGTTTCTGTTTCAATTTTATACTGTTTTTATTTCTACAGATTTGTTATCTTGAAATCTGGGATTATGATACCTCCAGTTTTGTTCTTTTTCAAGATTGTTTTGACTACTTGTGGTCTTTTGTAATTCCATTCAAATTTAGGATTATTTATTCTAGTTCTGTGAAAAATGCTGTCAATATTTTGAAAGAGAATGCATGAAATCTGTAGAGTGCTTTGGGTAGTATGGACATTTCAACAATATTTGTTCCAATCCATGAGTATGGAATGTCTTTCTATTTGTTTGTACTGTCTTCAATTCCTTTTATTAGTGTTTTATAGTTTTCAGAGTACAGGTCTTTCACCATTGGTTAAGTTTATTCCTCTAGATATTTTATTACTTTGTGTACAAATGTAAAGATTTGTTTTCTTATTTTCTCTTTTTGCTACTTTAGTGTCAGTATGTAGAAATACAATGGATTTCTGGGGTTTTTTGTTTGTTTGTTTACAATGGATTTCTGTATATTGATTTTGCATCCTGTGACCTTACTGAATTCATTTATCAGTTCTAATAGTTTTTTGGTGGAGTATTTAGGGTTTTTATTTTTATTACATTATTTTATTTTTTCAGTGTGCCGAGATTCATTGTTTATGCTCCATAGCCAGTGCTTTGTGCAATATGTTCCCTCAAAACCCACGGCCGAGTTTTCTAATTTTTTTAAAGATTTTATTAATTTATTTGACAGAGAGAAGTATAGCCAGAGAGGGAACACAAGTAGGGGGAGTGAGAGAGGGAGAAGCAGGCTTCCCGCGGAGCAGGGAGCCCAATGTGGGGCTTGATCCTGGGGTCTCTGGGATCATGACCTGAGCCAAAGGCAGTCGCTTAACCAACTGAGCCACCCAGGCACCCTCGAGTTTTCCATATAGAGTATCACATCATCTGCCAATGGTGAAAGTTCTACTTCTTCCTTACCAATTTGGATGCCTTTTATTTCCTTTTCTTGAATGATTGCTGTGGCTAGGACTTCCAGTACTACGTTTAGTACAAGTGGTGAGAGTGGACTGACATTCTTGTCTTATTCCTGTTCTAAGGGGAAAAGTTCTCAGTTTCTCACCATTGAGTATGCTATTAGCTGTGGGTTTTTCATAGATGGCCTTTATTATGTTGAGGTATGTTCCCTCTAAACACTTTGAGGGTTTTTATCCTGAATGGATGTTCTATTTTGTCAAATACTTTTTCCGCATCTGTTGAAATGATCATATGGGGGCGCCTGGGTGGCTCAGTTGGTTGGGCAACTGCCTTCAGCTCAGGTCATGATCCCGGAGACCCGGGATCGAGTCCCACATCAGGCTCCCTGCTCGGCGGGAAGCCTGCTTCTCCCTCTCTCACTCCCCTGCTTGTGTTCCCTCTCTGGCTGTGTTTCTCTCTGTCAAATAAATAAAATCTTTAAAAAAAAAAAAAAGAAAGAAAAAGAAATGATCATATGGGTTTTATTTGTCCTTTCACATTGATTTGTGAATATTGAACCACCTTGCATCCCAAGAGTATATCCCACTTGATCCTGGTGAATGACTTTTCTAATATATTGTTGAATTTGCTAATATTTTGTTAAGGATTTTTGCATCTGTGCTCATTAGAGATATTGACCTATAATTCTCTTTTTTGTATTTTCTTTATTTTGTTTTTGTGTTAAGATATGTGGGCCTCATAGAATGAATTTGGAATCTTTTCTTCCTCTTCTTTTCTTTGAATCATATGACAATAATAGGTATTAACTCTTTAAATGTTTGATAGAATTCACCTGAGAAGCCCCTTGTCCTTGACTTTTGCTTGTTGGGAGTTTTTTATTACTGATTCAGTTTAATTGCCCGTAATTGTTCTCTTCAAATTTCTGTTTCCTCCTGATTCAGTTTCAGGAGGCTATATGTTTCTAGGAATTTATTCATTTCTTCTACCTTGTCCAGTTTGCTGACCAACCACATATATTTTCTAATATTCTTTTATAATCCTTTGTATTTCTGTAATGGTTTCATTTTCATTTATTTCCATGTATATTTTTATTTCGTCTTTGATTTCTTGGTTGATCTATTCATTGTTTAGTAGCATGTTGTTTAACCCCAATGTGTTTATGTTCTTTTCAGATTTCTTTTCTTGTGGTTGATGTCTAGTCTCATAGCGTTGTGGTCAGAAAAGATAACTTCAGTCATTTTTAATTTGTTGAGATTATTTTGTGACCTCACATGTGATCTCTTCTGCAGAATATTCCATATGCACTTGAAAAGAATGTGTATTTCACTTTTTTAGGGTGTAATGTTCTACATATATTTGATAGATACATTTGGTCCAATATGTCATTCAGAGCCATTGTTTTCTTGTTGATATTCTGTTTGAATGATCTATGCGTTGATTTAAGTGGGACATAAAGTCCTCTACTATTATTGTATTAATATTGATTACTTCCTTTATGTTTTGTTAAGGATTTTATTTATTTATTTGGGAGAGAGGGAGAGATCACAAGTAGGCAGAGAGGCAGGCAGAGAGAGAAGGAAGCAGGCTCCCTGGACCCTGAGATCATGACCTGAGCCGAAGGCAGAAGCTTTACCCCTCTGAGCCACCCAGGCTCCCCCTTTATATTTGTTAATACCTGCTTTATGTATTTGGGTGCTCCATGTTGGATGCATAAATATTTACAACTGCTATATCTTCTTTTTGGAATTTTTCCTTTATGATTATGTAGTAGTCTTCTTTGTCTCTTGTTACATTCTTTTTTTAAAGTCTGTTTTATTTTGTCCAATATTAAGTATTACTATCCAAGCATTGTATTCACTTCCATTTGCATAATAAATGCTTTTCCATCCCTTCACTTTCAGTCTGCATGTGTCTTAGGTATGTGTCTTAGTCTCTTGTAGGCAGCATGTAGATGGGTCTTGCTTTTTTATCCATTCTACCACCCTATGTCCTTTGATTTACATTCAGAGTAATTATTGATAGATATGTACTTATTGACATTTTATTACTTGTTCTATGGTTGTTTTTGTAGTTCTCTGATCCCTTCTTTTCTTGCTCTCTTCTCTCACAAGTTCCTGGCTTTCTTTAGTGAGGTACTTGGATTCCTTTATCTTTACTTTTCATATGTCTTTTACCGGTTTTTGATTTGTAATCATTATTTGGTTTATACATAACCTCTTATGCATATAGCAGTCTATACTGAGTTTGAACTCAGTCTATAATAAGTTTGAATCCTAGCACTGAATTTTTCTTCCACTCCCCACCACCACTCCCCACCACATTTTAGGTATATGGCTATATTTTATATCTTTATATTTTGTGAATCTCTTGACTGATTTTTTGAAGATTTATTTATTTATTTTAGAGAGAAAGAGAGAGAGAACACACGGTGGGGGGAGACAGAGGGAGAAGGGAGAGAGAATCCCAAGCAGACTCCATTCTAATTGTGAGCCCAACAATCCCACGACCCTGAGATCATGACCTGAGCCAAAATCAAGAGTCAGACACTTAACTTCCTATGCCGCCAAGGCTCTCCATCACTTGACTGATTTCTATAGATATACTTTATTTTACTGCTTTTGTTCTTCCTACTTTTCTTATTCCTGCTATGGTCTTTTCTTTCCACTCAGAGTCTCCTTTAACATTTCTTATAAGGCTGACTTAGTGGTCATGAATTTCTTTAACTTCTGTTTGGAAAACTCTTTACCTCTTCTTCTATTCTGGTAGCCTTTCTGGATAGAATATTCTTGATTCCATGTTTTTTCTTTCAGCGTTTTAAATACATCATGCCACTTTCTTCTGGCCTGCAAAGCTTCTGCCGAAATATTAGCTGATAGCCTTATGGGGTTTCCCTTGAAAGTGAATGTTTTCTTTTCTCTTGTTGCTTCTAAAATTCTCTCTTTATCACTACTTTTTGCCATTTTAATTACCACATGTTTTTGTTTGGACCTTGGTTGATTTTGTTATGGGTTGATTTTGTTATGGGATCTCTGTGCCTTCTGGATTGGATTTCTGTTTCCCTCCCCAATTTCAAGAAGTTTTCACTATTTCTTTAATAAATTCTGCCCCCTTTCTCTCTCTTCTCCTTCTAGGATCTCTATAATGCAAATGTTATTACATTTGATGGTGTTGTTGAGTTCCCTTTACCTATTTTTTTTTAAAGATTTTATTTATTTGAGAGAGAGAAACACGGCCAGAGAGGGAACAAAAGCAGGGGGAGTGAGAGCGGGAGAAGCAGGCTTCCCGCCGAGCAGGGAGCCCGATGTGGGACTCCATCCAGGGTCTCTGGGATCATGACCTGAGCCGAAGGCAGTCGCTCAACCAACTGAGCCACCCAGGCGCCCCGCCTTTACCTATTTTTATTCTTTATTTGTCTTTTTTCTTTCTGTGGTTCAACTTGAGTCCCTTCTATTATTCTGTCCTCCAGGTCACTGATCCACTCTTCTGCTTCTTCTAGTCTATTTATTCCCTCTAGTGTTTTTGTAATATTAGTTATTGAGTTTTTCATATTTTGTTGGTTCTTTTTTATGCTTTCTCTCCTTTTTTGGGGGGGTGTCTTCCACTCCTCTCAAATTCAGTGAGTATCTTTATGACCATTACTTTAAAGTTTCCATCAGGCATAATGCTTATCTATCTTTGGTTTTAGCTCTCTTGCTGCAATTTTGTCCTGTTCTTTCATTTGGGACATATTTCATTTTCTCCTCATCTTGTCTAACTTTTCTATTTCCGTTTCTGTGTGTTAGGAAAGTTAGCGCTATGTCTCCCGCTCTTGAAAGTAGTGACTTTATGAAGAAGAGGTGCTATAGCACCCTTCAGGGTGATGTCCCCTGTTCACCCAGCGCGTGGCACTTCAGGGATGTCTCCTACATATATTGCATATGCTCTACTGTTGTGACTGTTTTCCTTTAGTCGGGTTGTCAGCAGTTGCCCTCTTTGCCTGTTAGAGGCGGTACTTGGTCCCTGTGTTGTTTGTAGGCTAGTCTGGGGTTGCCTTCAGCTCTAGTTGGATCAGACCTGCATTTGTCAGAGCTGTGGTCACACTAAACAGCAGGGCACTTTCCCTGTGTTGTCCCCCTGAGAGGCTTTCATTGGCAGGAGGAGCCTATAATCCGACGCAGTATCTGCCCCCAGCCCAGTACTGGGGCCACAGTGGAACTGGAGTATGTGGCTTTCTTCCCGTCTCCCCAGGCAGGAGGCACTTCGGAGTGGTGCTGACCACTCTTAGGGCTGCTTGCGCACTGCCCCTTCTGCGCACCGCCTCAGATGGGCCTGCTGAGTGCAAGTGGGGCGGGCAGGTCCCAGGGGGACATCGGGGCCGGGTGCGGGGCTGGGTGCGCATTCTGCTGTGGGAGGGGCCTTGGAGCTGTTTTGGAAACCTCCTGCCGAGGCCAGGTTGGAGGGATGGTTCCGCAGAAGCGCACGGCGGCAGGGCGTGATAATAAGCGATCTACACGGGGAGTGTCGGCTGCACTGCTTCCCACGTGTGTCTGCGTATCTGAGCTGGGGTGGGCGGAGACCAGTGGCACTGCCAGCTCTCTTGTTCTTGCAGAAGTCTCCCACCAATCCCTGCCTCTCCAGCATATGATCTGAGATTAGAAAACAAATCTCCCTCCCACATACCCCTGGCATCTTTCAAACTACTACTTCTGTGCTGTATCTCAGAGGGCCTATTGGTCGTGCTGTCTCTTTAAGGGCAGGGACTCGGTTTCCTGTCACCACTACCCTCCTAGCCCCCCACCAGTTCTTCCAGAGCCACGTTCACTGATGTTATAGGTTCAGGGTTTAAGCCCCACTGATTATAAGAACTGGTGAAATTAATCCCCTCTGGTTTTCAAAGCCAAATGTTTCGGGAATTCATCTTCCCAGTGCAGCTCCCCTTGCCAGGGGTGCCTGGCGTGGGATCTGCTCCTCTCCTGTTTCCATGCCTGGGTGTCTCTCCCTCCTTCACAAACTCCCACAAGTCAGTTTTGCTCCGATCCCCGTCTGTACCCTCCCCGCTCTAGTCAGTGTGGCCTGCTCTGTACACGTAGTTCTGGAGACAGTGTTTGGCCAGTCTTCAAGTCATTTTCTCAGTGATGTGTGTGTTATCTAGGTGTATTCACAAGATAAGGTGAGCCTGGCCTATCGTATTATTTCCCACTTATTTATTTTTTAAATATTATTTTTTGAAAATGTATTGTTTTTATACAGTGTGAAAGCAAGGAAAACGAAACACTATTCTTTAGGGACACATCAAGGCAATGATAAACAGGACTCATGACCATGGTCACGCAGGTACAGAAGCAGGGGAATGGGATAGCAGAAAAAATGAAAAGAAGTTTAAATCTGGTGGTACTGTTATATTTAGATTATCAAAGGTATTATATATATATAATTTTATATTAAATATATATAACATATATAAAATTATTAAATTTTAATTAGGCAATTAAAGTCATAGTCTCAGTCTCCTTGGAATTTACAGTGTGCTGGGTAGATAACTGAAACAAGTAAACACACATATACCACATTTTAAGGGTTATGATGAGTCAAGAAAGTGTGTGAGATGTGCAAGGTCAGGGAAAAGTTCCTGGAGGAGGTGATGCCTAAACTGAGACCTGAAGGATGAGCCATGTAATCATTATGTAGGGAAATGAGAGAAAATGTCAGCTTAGCAAGCTTCTAGCCTAGACAGAGACGGGAAAGGGGAGTGAGTGCAGGTGGGAATAGCTTTGGCTGGACATAATATGCAAAGATCAGGTTCTGAGGGATACTGAGTTGATTTGACATGGCTTTAGCTGTTGCCCTACAGAGGTTTGCTTGTCTCTCAGGTTTCAGATATGAAGGAAAATGTGAGGAAAGAATGTACCTATTTTTTTAAGGTTTTAAAATTTATTTTAGAGAGAGAGTGTGTGCAAGCAGGTGGTCAGAAGGAGAGGATGAGAAGCAGACATCTCACTGAATGCAGAGCCCTACATGGGGCTTGATCCCATGACCCTGAGATTGTGACCTGAGCCAAAATCAAGAGTCGGACACTTAACTGATGGAACTCCCGGGTGCCCTGAAAGAGTGTACCTGTTTTATAGCTGTTTGGGGAAACAATGGCTTATATTTTAAACAGATACAGATGATAGTTGATCTCTCAGCTCAAGCAGGAAGACTTGTGTCTCTAGTTCTGCTCCGGGCATCATTCTGCCATTGTTTGACAATGAAAGATAAACACATATTTCATTTATGAGATACACTATATCGATTACCTAAGAATAATAAAAGTGTAATGAGGAACAAGATATTCACCTAGTTTCAGAGTACATCACTGCAGAATTATTTTTTAAGTTTCTATTTAAATTCCAGTTAATTAATATACAGTATAGTATTAATTTCAGGTGTATGATCTAGTGATTCAGCAATTCCATATAGTACCCGGAGCTCATCCCAAGTGCCCTCCTTAATCCGCACCCCCCAAGGAACCCTCCCCCCACCCACCTCCCCTCTGCTAGCTATCAGTTTGTTCTCTGTAATTAAGTGTCTTTTTCTTAGTTTCTCCCTCTCTCTCTTTTTTCCCTTTGCTCATTTGTTTTGTTTCTTAAATTCTACATATGAGTAAAATCATATAGTATTTATCTTTCTCTGACTGACTTATTTCACTTAGCATCATACTCTCTAGCTCCATCCGTGTCATTGCAAATGGTAAGATTTCATTCTTTTTTTGTGACTGAATAATATTCTATTATATATATACCACATCTTGTTTATCCACTTTTCAGCCCTTGGACATTGGTACTGCTTTCATATCTTGGCAATTGTAAATAATGCTGCTATAAACATAGGGGTGCATGTATCCCTTTGAATTAGTGTTTTTATATTTTGGGGGTACATCCAGTACTGTGATTAATGAATCTTTTTATCAGTGTTCTTTCTTAAATTTTTATTTATTTTAATTTTTTAATTACGTTATTTTATTTTAATTCCAGTGTAGTTAACATTATAGAATTGTTACTCATTACAAAATGAAGGTAACTTTATAGTGGAAAAACCTGGCTCACACTGCCTCATCAAGTGATCAAATTGTACATTTTTGTCAATAATGCAGAAATCAAAACTGTCTGCCACCCGACAGGCTGCACTGAAAACATAGCATCACTTCTACAATATGGCAATATCTACAAAGATACATAATTGAATCTTATCAGGAGGAAACATCAAACATACCCACATTGTGGGATATTCTTCAAAATAACCTATAATCTTCAAAAGTCTCAAAATTATGAAAGCTCAAGGAATCACTGAGAAGTTTTTTTGATGGATAGAAAAGAGACACAACAACTAGATGTAACATGATTCTGGCCTAGCAACTTTTTTGAAGTTTGAGATTTTATACACACAAACACAAACATATATTTTAAAAGAAGTACAAAGGAAAAGTCCTAAAACCTGGAATTATTTGATAAAACTTATGTGGTTTCCATCAGCTACAGGCATTGATAATTTAAATACTTGGCTTATTTCTTAGGACTTAAGAATAGCCTTGAACTAACAAAGATCTCCTTTTTGGAAAATGATTATTCCTATGAAAGGGAAGTGAAGCTGTCATGACTATATATCTATAGTTATATAATTGAAACACATTTATAATACTTGCAGAGGAATTATTAACAGAGCTATTTATGAAAGTTCTTTAAGGGGGAGGACAGCTATTCAATGTAAATTTTGTGCTGATTTGAATGCACTTTTGTCATTTAACATAGAGATTCAAGGAAATATGCAGGTCCAGTATTCAGATGGGAACCTGTAGTACAATGTTCTAGCTGCAGGAAGAAAACTACAAATGAAAAACACAAAGGCCATCATCAACAATTGCAAAGCAATAGTTCTGTTGGTTTAGGAATAGTTCTAATACTTTAGTTCTAATAGAATATAGTTTATGTTAAAGAATTTTGGAGGTACAGATTTGGTAGCTTCTGTTCAGGAAGAGGAGAGATTGGGAACAGAAGCCTGAGATAAAGAAACCTAGCAAGGGTAATAGTCATACGTGTACACACGTGTTCACAGACTGAGAAGGCAGAAAGGTGAAAGAAAATGGAAGACTGAGACCAAAAGGAAGACAAGAGTGAGACCCAGGAAGAGACCCATAACAGAAACAGAGGAGGGCTAAGGAAGGAGAAAGGATAGAGAGGAGAAGGGACTACTAGAGGTCACGAGTGGGCCATTCAAAGAAATGGGAAAGGCAAATACAGAGAAATCCTGTCTAAGCCTTTCCCACCGCCCTGCAATAATGCAATCTCTCTGCTTGCCCTCTTGAAACTTACATCCCCATGTCTTCATATTTATACTTAGACATGGCAGGACATCATGCAGAAGGCCTTCTGGCTTTTCAATAAATGAAAGAAAACAGTAACCCCAGAGATTAAAATGGTCAGACACACAGCTAAGTTCCTGTTTCTGTCCCCTTTCCCATTCCTCTTGGGGTTTTATGAGATGTGGGAAATGGACTGGCGGCATTCTTTGTGGTTGGCCTCTGCCCTTGCTCAGTTGGTTCTCACCTGTGAAAGCAGTCTGGCTAGAGAAGTAAAGGCAGCAATATTAGGTCTCGTTAATGCCTCTGACTGCAGCAAATGAGAGTCCATTAAGTCTGTACACTTCAGCACATGTAATGGTGTTGCTCTAAAGATAACTTGCTTTCTCTTGAATCTTGACAAATAAGCTAACAAATCCCTGTATTTTAAAAAGTGTGATTTAAGTTTGGCTGTTTATTATAAATACAGACTTACCCTACTTCCTATCCATCTCACTCCTATTTACCCAATAAAAATGAAAATATTTCTTCACTAAAAAGATTTGCACAAGAATGATCATAAGCAGCCACAATTAAAATCCCTAAACAACACACCACCAACAGGTGAATTGATAAACAAATTGTGATATATCTATACAATGGAGTAATACTTACCAATAAAAAAGAATGAACTATTAATACATTCAACAACATGGATGAGTTATTCAGAATTCATGGAAACATTATTCACAGTGAAAAAAAAAAGCCAGATTCAAAAGTCTACCTACTACATGATTCTAGTTATTTGAAATTTTAGAAAATGCAAAATAATCTATGACACTATATATTAGTGATTGCCTAGAGCCTCAGGGGTGGAGAGCACAGGGAAACTTTTGTGACTGTTGAAAATGTTCTGTATCTTGATTATGATGGTTCTTACCTGGATATATACATTTGTCAAAACTTACTGAAGCACTGGTAGAGCCTCTGTAAGTACCACTCATAAAAGTGTGGGGTTTCCTTCCAAGGAGTTTTTACCTCCCACACTTGTCCACACAGAGTGTCCTGCAGTCCTTCCATTACGACTCATGTTTTCCTTTCCTGGCACTGGTTCTTGTGGAGATTTCTGCTCCATGTATATTTTGGGGCGTCGTTACCCTTTTAGCATCCTGTTCACTCATTCATCTATTCTTTCTGGAGAAAATGACAAGGCAGAAAAACTCACCTCAAAAAAAAAAAAAAAAAACAGGAGGCAGTACTGACTGCTAGGGACCTGATCAATATGGACATTAATAAGATGTCAGAACTAGAGTTCAGAATGTCAATTATAAAGATGTTAGCTGGGCTTGAAAAAAGCATCCCTCTTTGGAGATGCTTGAGAATCCCTTTCTGGAGAAATAAAATCCCTTTCTGAAAAAAATAGAAGAACTAAAATCTAACCAAGTTGAAATGAAAAAAACTATTAATGAGGTGCAATAAAAAATGGAGGCTCTTACTGCTGGATAAATGAGGCAGAAGAGAGAATTAGGTTACAGAAGGCCAAATGATGGAGAATAAAAAAGCTGAGAAAAAGAGAGACAAACAGTTACTGGATCATGAGGGGAAAATTCAAGAGAAAAGATGAAACAATATTAGAATAATTGGGATCCCAGAAGAAGAAAGAGAAAGGAGGGAGAAGGTATATTGGACCAAATTACAGCAGAGAACTTCCCTAATCTGGGGAATTAAACAAGCATCAAAATCCAGGAGACACAGAGAACCCCCCTCAAAATCAATAAAAATAGGTCAACACCCTGTCATCTAATAGCAAAACTTCCAAGTCTCAGAGACAAAGAGAAAATCCGGAAAGCAGCTTGGGACAAGAGGTCTATGACCTACAACAGTAAAAATATTAGATTGGCAGCAGACCTATCCAAGAGGACTGGCATGATATATTCAGAGCACTAAATGAGAAAAATATGCAGCCAAGAATACTATATCCAGCTAGACCATCATTGAAAATATAAGGGGAAATAAAAAGCTTCCAGGACAAACAAAAACTAAAAGAATTTGCAAACACCAAACCAGCCTTAGAGGAAATATTGAAGGGGGTCCTCTAAGCAAAGAGAGGGCCTAAAAGTAGCAGACCAGAAAAGAACAGAGACAATATACCGTAACAGTTACCTTACAGGCAGTACAGTGGCACTAAATTCATACATTTATCTTTTTTAAGATTTTATTTATTTGACAGAGAGAGAGCAGAAGTAGACAGAGCAACAGGCAGAAGGAGAGGGAGAAGCAGGGAACCTGATGCAGGACTCAATCCCAGAACCCTGGGATCATGACCTGAGCTGAAGGCAGCTGCTTAACTGACTGAGCCACACAGGTGCGATAAATTCATACCTTTCAATAGTTACCCTGAATGTAAATGGGCTAAATGCCCCAATCAAAAGACACAGGGTATCAGAATGGATAAAAAAAACAAGACCCATCGATATGCTGTCTGCAAGAAACTCATTTTAGACCCAAAGGCACCAACAGATTTAAAAGTGAGGGGGTGGAAAACAATTTACCAGGCTAATGAACATCCAAAGAAAGCTGGGGTGGCAATCCTTATGTCAGACAAATTAGATTTTAAGCCAAAGACTATAATAAGAGATGGGGAGGGACACTATATCATATGTAAAGTGTCTGTCCAACAAGATATAACAATTTTAAATATCTGTGCCATACCATGGGAGCAGCCAGTTATATAAACCAATTAGTAACAAAATCAGAGAAACACATCGACAATAATACAATAAATAGTAGAGGATTTTAACACCCCCTTCACTGAAATGGACAGATCATCTAAGCAAAAGATCAATAAGGAAATAAAGGCTTTAAATGGTACAGTGGACCAGATGGACATCACCAGAGCATTCCAAGGCAACAGATAGTGCACATAGAACATTCTCCAGAATAGATCACATCCTGGGTCACAAATCAGGTCTCAACCAGTGTCAAAACATTGGGATCATTCCCTGCATAAAGGACCCAAATTAATAAAATCATGAATGAAAGAGGAGTGATTGCAGCCCTCACCAAAGAAAATACAAACTCTTATAAAACATAGTATGAGCAACTGTACACCAGCAATGTTGACAATCTGGAAGAAATGGATGCATTCCTAGACACGTATAAATTACTAAAACTGAGCCAGGAAGAAATAGAAAACGTGAACAGACCCATAATCAGTAAGGAGATTGAAACAGCAATAAAAAAAATCTCCCAAGAAACAAGAGCCTAGGGCCAGATGGCTTCTGAGGGGAATTCTGCCACACATTTAAGGAAGAATTAAAACCTATTCTCCTGAAACTTCCAAAAAAAAATAGAAATGGAAGGAAATCTTCCAAACTCATTTTATGAGGCGAGCACTACCTTGATTCCAAAACGAGACAAAGACCCCCCTCAAAAAGGAGAATTTCAAACCAATATCCCTGGTCAACACTGATGCAAAAATTCTCACCAAAATATTAGCCAGTAAGATTCAAAAGTACATTAAAAGGATTATTCATCACAACCAGGTGGAGTTTATTCCTGGGCTGCAAGGATGGTTCAACATCCACAAATCAATCAGTGTTATACAATACATTTATAAAAGAGAGAATAAGAACCATATGATACTCACAATAGATGCAAAAAAAGCATTTGACAAAGTACAACATCCTTTCTTGATCAAAACTCTTCACAGTGTAGGGATAGAGCATACATACCCCAATATAAAAGCCATCTGTGAAAAACCCACAGCAATATCATTCCCAATGGGGAAAAACTGAGAGCTTTTCCCCTAAGGTCAAGTACACAACAGGGCTGTCCACTGTCACCACTGCTATTCAGCATGGTACTAGAAGTCCTAGCCTCAGCAATCAGACAACAAAAAGAAATAAAAGGCATCCAAATTGGCAAAAAAAAGTCAAATTCTCACTCTTTGTAGATGATATGATACTTTATGTGGAAAACCCAAAAGACTCCAGTCCAAAACTGTTAGAACTCATATAGGAATTCAGTAAAGTGTCAGGATATAAAATCATCAAAGAGGCAAAGAATCTGTACTTAGAAAACTATAGAGTACCCATGAAAGAAATTGAGGAAGACACAAAGAAATGGAAAAATGTTCCATGCTCATGGATTGGAAGAACAAATATGAAAATGGCTATGCTACCTAGAGCAATCTACACATCTAATGCAGTACCTATCAAAATACCATCAACTTTTTTCAAAGAAATGGAACAAATAATCCTAAAATTTATATGGAACCAGAAAAGACCCCAAATAACCAGCGGAATGTTCAAAAATAAAACCAAAGTTGGCAGCATCACAATTCCAGACTTCAAGCTCTATTACAAAGCTGTAATCATCAAGACAGTATGGTACTGCCATCAAAATAGACATCTAGATCAGTGGACCAGAATAGAGAGCCCAAAAATGAACCCTCAAGTATGTGGTCAACTCATCTTAACAAAGCAGGAAGGAATGTCCAATGGAAAAAAGACAGTCTCTTCAACAAATGGTGTTGAGAAATGGACAGCCACATGCAGAAGAATTAAACTGGTCCATTTCCTTAGACCACACACAAAAATAGACTCAAAATGGATGAAAGACCTCAATGTGAGAGAGGAATCCATCAAAATCCTTGAGGAGAACACAGGCAGCAACCTGTTCAACCTCAGCCACAGCAACTTCTTCCTAGAAAAATCACCAAAGGCAAGGGAAGCAAGGGGAAATATGAACTATTGGGACTTCTTCAAGATCAAAAGCTTTTGCACAGAAAAGAAAACAGTCAACAAAACCAAAAGACAACCTACAGAATGGGAGAAGAAATTTTCAAATGACATATCAGATAAAGGACTAGTATCCAAAATCTATAAAGAACTTATCACACTCAACACCCAAAGAACAAATAATCCAATCAAGAAATGGGCAGAAGACATGAACAGACATTTCTGCAAAGAAGACATCCAAATGGCCAACAGACACATGAGAAAGTACTCAACATCACTCGGCATCAGAGAAATACAAATCAAAACCACAGTGAGCTACTGCCTCACACCAGTCAGAATGGCTAAAATTAACCAGTCAGGAAATGACAGGTGTTGGTGAGATGCAGAGGAAGAGGAACGCTCCTACACTGTTGGTGGGAATGCAAGCTGGTGTAGCCACTTTGGAAAACAGAATGGAGGTTCCTCAAAAAGTTGAAAATAGAGCTACCCTATAACCCAGAAATTGTACTACTGGGTATTTACCCTAAAGATACAAATGTAGGAATATGAAGGGTCACATGCACCTGAATGTTTATAGCATCAATGTCCACAATAGCCAAACTATGGAAAGAGTCTAGATGTTCATCAGCAGATGAATGGATAAAGAAGAGGTGGGGTGTGTGTGTGTGTGTGTGTGTGTGTGTGTAATGGAATACTATGCAGCCATCAAAAATGACATCTTGCAATGACATGGATGGAACTAGAGGGTATTACACTAAGCCAAATAAGTCAATTAGAGAAAGACAATTATCATATGATCCCACTGATATGAGGAATTTGAGAAACAAAATAGTATATCTTAGGGAAAGGAAGGGAAAAATGAAGCAAGATGAAACCAGAGAGGGAGAGAAACCATAGAGAGTCAATCTCAGGAAACAATCTGAGGGTTGCTGGAGGGGAAAGGGGTGGGAGGGATGGTGTGGCTGGCTGGTGGACATTGGGGAGGGTATGTGCTACGGTGAGTACTGATGAATTACAAACCTATACCTCTGAAACAAATAATACATTATATGTTAATTTAAAAAACTTCTTGAAGCATATACTTAAAATGGATGTATTTTAGAATAAAATTTTTATTTTAAATGTGATTTTGCAAAATGTGGCAAAATTTGGTAAGTCTGGTAAGTCATAGTATACTATTCTTTGGCCTTTGTAACAGCTTGACATTTTTCAAAACAAAAAATTGAGGGAAATGTGCTTTTGTGTACATGCAGAATGTCCTTTGACATCTGGCATTATATGCTGAGTGAAATTTTATTTTGCCCTAGATTTAGAAGGGGAAAAAAATACTCTGTCCAAAATACAGTGATGAAAAGACACTGACCAGATTATTGAGGGGAGAAAAAAGCCACGTGGCTAATGACTACACATCTTCATATTCATTGATATTCATACATTTTTTCTTGATGTGAAATGCATAGAGTCAATGGCTGTTGATTTTCTTTCCTCATATTTTAGGTAAACACAGTTTGTTTCATTTATTTGTATGCCCTCTGTGTCAAGAATATTCTATACTAACATCACAAAAAAAAAAAAAAACCACACAGAGAGACTATAGTGTGGAATTTGCTTTCAGGAATCTGACAGTCCAGCATAAAGTTCATCAAACTAAGATCCACAGGTCAAACCATCACTTGTTTGTAAATAAAATTTATTGGAATATAGCCACACCCATTCATTACATTTGACTGCTTTCCCCCTACAGTAGTAGAGTAGTTGCAATAGAGACTGTGATATACAAGGCATAAAATATTATCTTGCCCTTTATAGAAAAGGTGCACCATCCTCTGGTCTAGTAAAATAAAACATTCATGGCAAAGCAAAGAATGCCATAAGCAAAGTAAAGATCAGGTGTTCTAAGAGGTCAGAGGAAGGAGACATTCCTAATAGGAAGGCTGGAGAAGGCCTCATTGAGGAAGTGGTGGTGAAAACCAAACCTACATAGGAATTAGGCAGGTGAAAATAGAGGGGCAAGTGGCTGCAACAGGAGGCATGGAAGGAAATCTTTCCATGTGCTCTTGAAAATCACCAAGTAGAGAGAGAAAAAAGCTAATTCAACAACCTTAGACCCACTTGTCAACATATCATAAAATATCAAGAGCTGTAAAGAACTTTAAAGATTCTCTCATATAACCCTTTCAAGTTTCAGGTGACGAAACACACTTAGAGTCTTAAATAACTCATGCAAGGCCACATACAAAGTTAGTGGGGAAGCCATAGTAAAACCCATTGCTTTTGCCTCCAAACCTTGTACTGCACACACTGAGACACTTTCAAATTTACTGAACTGCCTTCCTGGAGTGGCTCTGTGGGAATACAGACAGACTCTAGAGTAATTTTTTTCATGTCACACATATTCTCCCTTACTTTGAGATTTAGTGCATGCAGTGAGAAATATATGGGGATTTGTTCCCCAAATCAATGTTGTGAAATAAGACTGAAACCTTTTTTTAAAATTGTATGGGGGTTTTTTGTTTTTTTTTTTAAAGATTTTTATTTATTTGACAGAGAGAAACACAGCCAGAGAGGGACACAAGCAGGGGGAGTGGGAGAGGGAGAAGCAGGCTTCCTGCAGAGCAGGGAGCCCGATGTGGGGCTCGATCCCCGGTCTCTGGGATCATGACCTGAGCTGAAGGCAGTCGCTTAACCAATTGAGCCACCCAGGCGCCCCCGAAGGCAGTCTCTTAACCAACTGAGCCACCCAGGTGCCTCTAAAATTGTATGTTTTATGTAAAGTTTAATATTTCTTAGGTATATTTAGAAAAACAAATAAATGGTGTAATTTTGAAAACTTACTTCTGCCTATCATTAATTTGGGAGCCTTCTTTGTTGAATCAGATTACCTGTCTTGAGACTAGCACTTTCAGATTTTTCTGACAGTTTAATTCCTGCATGTTTTTGTTCAAGCTGCCAAAAACTAAGCTATCTTGTGTAAGATACCAGCATCATCAGGCTTTATTGTCTCACTGTCAGTAGGCACTATTCTTTCCCCAATATAAGAAGTCACAGCTCATGGGCTTCTGTCCCACTTACCACCCCTTTCTGTCACAACCAGGCATCTTAAAGAGCCATCTGCCTTTACTCTCTTCATTTCAACACTATACATTCACTTTCTATCCACTGTATTTGGGCTTTTCCTCCAATCATCTACTCAAGAGTGCTTTCACCAAGATTACCAGTGACCTCCAGGTTGAAACTGTTCCCTCCTTTGGTTTATTTAAGTCTCTTTGGACTGTCCTCCCAATGGACCCTTTTATAAATGTTGATGTGTCCCAGGATTCCTTTTTGAGTTTTTATTCTCCTGCGCATCAGGCCGTACAATCTTCATGGAAACTTCTGTGTTTGTGGCTTCAACTGTTATATATACCCTGGTGATCCCAAATCAGCATCTCCATACCCAGTGTCCAAAACTTAGCATGTCTAAAACTGGGACTGTCCTCCCCCCTTCTTCTCCTCTATTCCCTATCCTGGTAAATAACTCCTTCTTCCCCATTAAGCAGATATGCAATTTAATCCATTCCCCACCATCTCTCAATTTTAACAATACAGTAGCCTCCTTCCGTGCCTTTAGTTTTAACCTCTTCTGTAACAGCCTACACATTGTGACAAGTCCTCTTTCTGAAATGAATTCTTCACCAGCTAACCCATCACCTTCTAGTTTGAGCTAAATTCCTTAATGAAACACACCAGGCCTCTGTGATCTGAGAGTCTGATTTCCCACTGCTCTGGCTAACCCAGCAACCTGCAGCTCCCTGAATGTCCACACACTCTGAAGCCTCCTTTCATGCTGTCTGCTTTGGTGAGCTCTGCCGCCCATACCACCACCACCCCACCGAGCAGAGTTCATCCCCTGCTCTGAGACTCGCTCATGAGGTACCTCCTTTGGGCAGTATTCCTTGCCTAAGTCCTCACAGTGCTGTGAGTTTATTTCTAGGATTGTTGCACTTATCACTTGGAATTCTAATTCTGGTGTCCTTGCCCGTGAACTCTTAAGAGCGGAACAATGTCTTTATCTTCACCCACTGAGCTCGTCACAGAGCCTAGGACATGGTATTTGAAAAATATTTGATAAGTGAGTGAAAAATTGTTGTAAGCTAATGTGTTTTGTGGATCAGAGAATTATACCATTATTTCAAGTATAGGTGAAATGTGGATTGCATACATTTCTTTCCTCATGTGAATTCATCTACTTCATGATGTACATATAAGTACTTCCTTAAAGTGAAGGAGTTCCTACACAAAGTTAATCTCCTTTCTGTAAAGTAGACAAGCATGGCTCCATGATTATCCATAACCTGTTTCTCCTCACAAGTTTCCACTTAAACCTTTCTGAAGAGATTAAGCCAAAATTCAGCTCTCATTTCTATGTATGCAAAATGTAGAAATACCTATGAGAAAGTAATCCATGTGTGTATTTTCCTAAAGTTCTGCCTTTGAAACTTTCAGAGGTACTTGCTTGCAGCTCTTGCTGAATATGAAGCATCATCTTTTCTTTTGAGTAGCTGTCACAAGGGAAACGATGTTTAAATGGTTAACATTGGATGAAGCCTGTATTTTGATTTACCTAATCATGGTCACTCATGTAAGGACTCTGGAAAGTGGTCATAAAAATTCCCTCCCACTTGTTTAGTGCTTTCTAATTTCCAAGCACTTTCACATGTCATCTGGATTAACCCTCACTGCGGTACAGTCAAGTAGTTAAAGGCTCAGGCTCAGCAGGGGGACTGCCTGGGTCGAGATCCTGACTCTGTCATAGTTTAACCTCTCTAAACCCTAGTTCTCTTTTCTGAAAACAGGGATAGTAGTACTGCTCTGTGGGAGTACTGTGTGGGCCAAGTGTGAGGACCGGGGTGAGTTGTCAGTGGAGGATCTGACACTGCTAATGGACCATGAATCGTCAGCTGTCACTAGCGCTGCTGCCTCTTCCTCCACTACTGTTACTACTACAAGAGAAATCCCCGTGAAGTGATAGTGGGTATTACTCTCGGGAAAAATCAGAGGCCTTAAGAAGCAGTTAAGCACTCGTGCAATGCCCTCCCACTATGGTGCTTTCAGAGAAGGTTGAGTGACAAGCTGGGACTTAACCACCTTCCTCTAGTAACGTGCCCCACCACCCTCCTCTGGAGGCCACTTGGGGGAAAGTAACATACTACCTCTCCCTCTCCAAACCAGTGTGGTATCAGTGGAGAAATTGTGTGAGGAACCTGAACTCCTGCTCTCATCAAACAAAAATGGGACACCTTCCCTCCCCCTGAGGGTGTCAGTGAAGGCCAAGTGGGCAACCTGGACTTCCATCCCTACCTGACAGTAACAGGTGTCACCCTCTTCCCCCATCAGTATTGTATCGGGGGGGGGGGGTGTATTCTAAAATGCAAGATTTAGGTAAGATCCAAAATCTTGAAACCTAATATCCAAATGTCTAAGATACAATTTAAAAATCAGTTCTCAAAAAATAAAAAATAAATAAATAACAAAAATTAAAAATAAATTAAATAAATAAAATAAAATAAAAATCAGTCCTCATACCAAGAGCCAGGAAAATTTATACCTGAATGAGAAAAGACAGCCAGATAGATACCGCGACTATCTCAGAGGATTTTAAAGCAGTTATCATAAAAATGCTTCAACATGTAATTACAAATATGCTTAAGCAAATGACACAAGAGAAAGTTTCAGCCAAGAAATATGAAGGTACAAAGATGAACCAAATGGAAATATTAGAACTGACAGTTACAAATCTGTGAAAGTGTGGGCATGCCCATGTGCATATGCACACACACACACACACACACACACACACACACACTCACCTCTCCCCTTCACACACTGCTTACTCCCAGCCCATTAGCCCCACTTGCTTCCATTTTACGAAGGGCACAATTTGAGTTTCCAAAAGAGAATGAAAGCCATTATGGTAAGATGTATCCCAGCGTGTGTTCCTTGGAGAATTATGGCTAAGGTCTGGTGTATGTGAGGCATATAAAGCAGCATATCATTTTTATACAGAAGTAGGAGGAACAGATAATTTTTGGAGTGATAGAATTAGCACTGATAAAGATCCTGATGGTCTGTTGGTGTTCAGTTTGAAAAAAATTAACTCCAAAGTATAAGGCATGGTAGTAACTCATCTTCTCTGTTGCATCAGCGTAAAAGAACTCAAGGTTAGAGGAAAGACCTATAGGCTTTAGATGACTGTGAACTTAGTATGTCAGTGGTGTTGCATGACTTCTGAAAAAAACCTGTGATAGCATGTAGTTGAATAGTGTTCTAGAACAAGAGGATGATAGTCTCTCTGCAGAATAGATAGTAACCACATAGGTAAAGAAGTGTAAACCATGCCATGTAAGAAACAAATGAAGAAACTGGGACTCAGTATACATGAGAGGTGTTTTGAGTTTTCTTTTTTTAAAATAATAATAATTTATTTTATTTTTTCAGTGTTCCAGGATTCCTTATTTATGCCCCACACTCAATGCTCCATGCAGTTCGTGCCCTCAGTACCCCCCACCAGGCTCTCCCATCCCCCCACCCCCTCCCTTCCAAGACCCTCAGTTTGTTTCTCAGAGTCAAGTCTCTCGTGCTTCATCTCCCTCTCTGATTGACCCCAGTTCACAGTTCCTTTCCTTCACCCACTGTCCTCCATGTTCCTCCTTATGCTCCCCAAGTAAGTGAAATTTCTGAGTGGTTTTCCAGGAGAAAGGGGAGCACTCCTGATTGCCACAGAGGAATGAAGAGACCAATGACCACTGGGTTGGTGAGGAGCTAAAAGGGTTGGGGGAAGGGACAGACATTGCCCTAAACACGCTAATGGGAACTATCTAAAATTGGAAAGGCCTGCCTCAGTGAGCATCCTATGGATGAGGATGTCGGACCCATATTAAAAATCCCTCTCTTGGGGCACCTTGGTGGCCCAGTCATTAAGCGTTTACCTTCAGCTCAGGTCATGATCCTGGGGTTTCAGGATCGAGCCCCACATCGGACTCCCTGCTCAGCGGGAAGCTTGCTTCTCCCTCTCTCAATCCCCATACTTGTGTTCCCTCTCTCACTGCGTTTCTCTCTGTCAAATAAATAAAATCTTGAAAGCAAGAGAGAGAGAGACAGAGAGAAAGAAATCCCTCTATTGTTTGAGAAGATGAACCAGATAACCAGATACTGACCAAACTATGGAGCTGTCCAACGCTGAGAGTCTCTAATTCTCTGTTCTTCCAGTTCCTCCCTCTAACATTATTATATAATTTCCTAAGTGATGGTGTCATTATTTTACCTCTGTTTTTGCTGATTGTTTTCCCACTAGCACCAGTATGTCTGCTTCCGACTCCTTTTTCATTGTTTTTTGTTATTTCCTGGTTTTGGTTGTATTCCAGATAGCCAACTTTACTTAGATAACTTCATGATCATAAATAAAGTCCTACAGATTTATAGAATCTGAGGATTAGAGGAGGCCTTAGAGATTAACCAGTCTAACGTGGTACCAGGAAGATACAATGATGTTGATTGAGTTAAATCACTAAACATAGAATCCAGTGTCTGATTTGAGAAACTATTCCATCATTTTCTGACTTCACAAGCTTATGCAAGTTGCTTGACCTTTCTGAGCTTCTGTTTTCTCATTTCCATAAAAGTAGAATAATAGAGGGTTGCTATAAACATTTAATGAGACAAATGCATATAAAGACACTTCATTCACCATCTTACTCCCTGTAGACTTTCTGTAAAGTGAAAGCTTAATTCCCTGATTTTATAGAAGAGGAACTAGAGACACACAGGTCATGGTGGTGCTAGTGGATGAAACTAGACTAAGACTCAGTCCTCCTGGATCCCAGCAAAGTACTCTCAGCATACCAAAGCTGCTTCATAAATTCCTCTAGAACCTACTCATTCTTTCATTCCACAAATATTTAGGAGCACAAACTAGGCCATAGGCAGTAGAAGTATAGAGGCAAATAGTAGCTCATAGTGTAGTAGGAAGGACAGGTAAGAGATACTTAAAAGGCATATGGTTAGTATAATAAAGCAGAGCATTCCCAGGGACTCAGGTGAGGCATAAAACTTATGCTGTGGGTGGGGAAGATAGAAGATGTATCACGTAGACTGCAGCAAATAAAAGAGGAATAGGAGGTGAAGAAGTAGTAGGATATTGTATGGACAAGGTGTAACCTGCAAAATTTCTTTGTTCCTTTTATTCACTTTACAAATTTACCCAAGGTGACTCCAGACTATGCTTTTTTTTTTTTTTTAAGTGCTGGTTTTATTGATAACATGAACCTTCTGAATGAGTCACAGTCATTGGATGGCAAAGCCTTTTTAATTGAAAATCATTATCTACATGCAATCAACAAATATTTTGTGAGCACCCGTACCACATAGTTAATGTTGTTTTAGGCCCAAGAACAGAGAAGTGAACAAAACAAAGTCTTGGCCTTATGGAGCTTATGTTTTAGTTGGGGGAAAAAGGAAATGCACTTGAGGAGATGACCGTTGCCATGGAACAGAAGTAAAGCTGAGTAAACAGTAAAGAAAAAGTGGTTTGGGGGAAAAGAATGTTTAAAAAGGTAGTCTACAGGGGCGCCTGGGTGGCTCAGTTGGTTGGGCGACTGCCTTCAGCTCAGGTCATGATCCTGGAGACCCGGGATCGAGTCCCACATCGGGCTCCCTCCCTGCTTGGCAGGAAGCCTACTTCTCCCTCTCTCACTCCCCCTGCTTGTGTTCCCTCTCTGGCTGTGTTTCTCTCTGTCAAATGAATAAAATCTTAAAAAAAAAAAAAAAAAAGGTAGTCTACAAAGGCTTAAAGGATATGGTAGCATTTGAATAGAGACGAGACAGAGTTAGTATATGAATTTAGAGAAGTACCCGAGGCAATAGATCTAAAAAGGCCTTGTTGGTCATTATGAGGTTTTAGACTTTTAGTTTACAAGAAGTAAGAAGCCAGGGAATGTTTGGAGCAGAAGAATGATAGGAGTCAACATTTGAAACCAAGACATTTCCAAGCATCATGACCACTAAGGCATTTACTCTGAAGTTTGTTAAAATTGTATCATTTAGGACTTTGTATAAAATATGTAAACAGAGACTAGAAGTTACAGATTATTAGAAAGGGAAATAATATTTGGGATAAAATGTAATGTTCTCTTTAATATAGTCATAATATTATTTGTGAAATTTGAAAAAAGGTGTTGAAAACTATTAGCCATTCCCATTTGATTTGTTTTTATACTTTGAAGCCAAGTAAATCATCAAAGTAAATATCTTCCATTAGTTCTGTTTTTATGCATAAAAACATATGCATAGGGGTGCCTGGATGGCTCAGTTGGTTAAGCGACTGCCTTCAGCTCAGGTCATGATCCCGGAGACCTGGGATCGAGCCCAGGTGTGTGTGTGTGTGTGTGTGTGTGTGTGTGTGTGTGTGTGTGTGTGTGTGTGTGACTCACATTTTTATGCATTCATCAGTTGATGGGCACTTGGGCTATTTCCATAATTTGGCTCTTGTACATCAGGGTGCATGTATCCATTTGAATTAGTATGTTGTATTCTTTGGGTAAATATCTCATAATGCAGTTGCTAGATCACAAAGTAGTTCTATTTTTAACCTTTTGAGGAAATTCCATGCTGTTTTCCAGAATGTCTGTACCAGTTTGCATTCCCACTAACCATGTAAGAGCATTTTCCCTTCTTCACATCCTCACCAATACCTGTTGTTTCTTGTATTGTTGATTTTAGCCATTCTGACAGGTGTGAGGTGATATCTCATTGTAGTTTTAATTTGCATTTCCCTGATGATGAGTGATGCTGACATCTTTCCATGTCTGTTGGTCATCTGTATGTCCTCTTTGGAGAAATGTCTATTCATGTCTTCTGCCCATTTTTTAATTGTTTTGTTTTTGTGTGTGTATGTGTTATATAAGTTCTTTATATTTTTGGATACTAACCCTTTATTGAATATATCATTTGCAGATATCTTCTCCTATTCTGTGGGTTGCCTTTTAGCTTTGTTGAGTGTTTCCTTTTCCTGTGGAGAGCTTTTTATTTTGATTAAGTCACAATATTTATTTTTGCTTTTTTTTTCCCCTTGCCTCAGGAGACATATTTAGAAAGAAGTTGGTGTGGCTAATGTCAGAGAGGTTTCTGCCTGTGTTGTCCTCCAGGATTTTGATGGTTTCAGGCCTCTAACCATTTTGAGTTTATTTTTGTGTCTGGTCTAAGAAAGCAGTCCAGTTTCATTCTTTTGCCTGTTGCTCTCCAGTTTTCCCAACATCATTTGCTGAAGAGATTGTCTTTTTCCCATTGGATATCTTTCCTACTTAGTCGAAGATATTTTTTTTTGTTTTTTGTTTTGTTTTGTTTTGTTTTTCTTAAATATTTTATTTATTTGACAGAGAGAAACATAGCCAGAGAGGGAACACAAGCAGGGGGAGTGAGAGAGGGAGAAGCAGGCTTCCCGCCGAGCAGGGAGGGAGCCCGATGTGGGACTCAATCCCGGGTCTCCGGGATCATGACCTGAGCCGAAGGCAGTCGCTTAACCAACTGAGCCACCAAGGTGCCCCACTTAGTCGAAGATTAATTGACCATATAGTTGTGGATTCATTTTTGGAGATTCTATGTTAATGCATTTTTTCTCTGTGCCTATTTTCGTTCCAGTACCATACTATCTTGATCACTACAGTTTCGTGATATAACTTGAAGCCAGGATTGTGATGCCTCCAGCTTTGCTTTGCTTTTCCACAGTTGCTTTGGCTATTCAGGGTCTTTTATACTAGGATTGTTTAGATTTCAAGATTGTTTGTTCCATCTCTATGAAAAATGCTTTGGTATTTTATTAGGGATTCCATTAAATATGTAGATTGCTTTGGGTAGTATGGACATTTTAACAATATTTGTTCTTCCAAGCCATGAGTATGGAACGTTTTTCCATTTCCTTGTGTCATCTTAATTTCTTTCAGCAGTGTTTATAGTTTTCAGAGTACAGTTCTTTCACCTCCTTGACTAGGTCTATTCCTAGGTATCTTACTGTTTTTGGTACAATTAAAAATAGATTGATTCCGGGAGAGCCTGGTGGAGGGTACTGAGGACGCCTGTTGCATGGAGCACTAGGTGTGAGGCATGGGCAATGAATCCTGGAACACTGAAAAAATAAAATAAATTTAAAGTTAAAAAAAATAGATTCCTTAATTTCTGTTTCTGCTGCTTTATCATTGGTGTGTAGAGATACAATAGATTTCTGTGCATTGATTTTGTATCATGTGACTTTACTGAATTTGTGAATCAGTTTTTTTTTTAATATTTTATTTATTTATTTGACAGAGAGAGATCACAAGTAGGCAGAGAAGCAGGCAAAGAGAGGAGGAAGCAGGCTCCCTGCTGAGCAGAGAGCCCGATGCGGGCCTCGATCCCAGGACCCTGAGACCATGACCTGAGCCGAAGGCAGAGGCTTAACCCACTGAGCCACCCAGACGCCCGTGAATCAGTTCTTGCAGTTTTTTGGTGGAGTCTTTCAGGATTTCTCTGTAGAGTAGCATGTCATCTGCAAATAGTGAAAGTTACTTCTTCCTTGCCAATTCAGATGCCTTTTATTTCACTTCATTGTCTGATTGCTATAGCTAGGACTTCCAAGTACTGTGTTAAATGACAGTGTTAAGAGTGGACATCCCTGTCTTCTTCCTGACCATAGAGGCAAAACTCTCAGTTTTTCCCCACTGAGGAAGCTATTAGCTGGGGATTTTTCATATATGGCCTTTATTATGTTGAAGTATGTTGAGGTATTCTCCCAAAACCTACTTTGTGGAGGGTTTTTACCATAAGTGTATGTTGTACTTTGTCAGATACTTTTTCTGCATCTCATGAAATGATCATATGGTTCTTATCCTTTCTTTTATTAATGTGGTATATCATGTTGATTGATTAGTGAGTATTGAATAAATCATAAGTCCCTGTTGACCATGGGGAATGAGACTTTTAATGTAGTCATGGATTCAGTTTGCTAGTATTTTAGTGAGAATTTTTGCATCCATGTTCATCAGGAATGTTGGCTTTGTTTTTTAGTCGTCTTCACCTGGTCTGTATCAGGGTAATGCTGGCCTCATAGAATGAATTTGGAAATTTTCCTTCCTTTTCTATTTTTTTTTTTTGGAATAGTTTGAGGAATGGGTATGAATTCTTCTTTAAATCTGTGGAAGAATTCACCTGTGAAGCCATCTAGTCCTGGACTTTTCTTTATTTGGAGTTTTTTGTTGTTGTTGTTTTGTTTTTTTTTAAAGATTTTATTTATTTGACAGAGAGAAACACAGTGAGAGAGGGAACACAAGCAGGGGGAGTGAGAGAGGGAGAAGCAGGCCTCCCGACGAGCAGGGAGCCCGATGTGGGACTCGATCCCGGGTCTCCGGGATCATGACCTGAGCCGAAAGCAGTCACTCAACCAACTGAGCCACCCAGGCGCCCCTTTATTTGGAGTTTTTATCCATTTCTTCCAAGTTGTCTAATTTATTGGCATATAATTAGTTCTTCATAATATTCTCTTATAAATGTTTGTATTTCTGTGGTGTTGGTTGTTATTTCTTCTCTCTCCGTTGTAATTTTATTTATTTGGTTATTCTTTCTTTTCTTTTTGTTAAGTCTGGCTAGAAGTTTATCATTTTTATTAATTTTTTTCAAAGAACCATCTCCTAGTTTCATTGATTTGTTCTATTTTTTGGGTTTTTTTAGTTTCTCTTTTATTTGTTTCTGCTATGATCTTTATTAGTTCCTTCCTTCTACTGGCTTTAGGCTTTGTTTATTGTTCTTTTCCTAGCTCCTTTAAGTGTAAGGTTGGGGGGGACAGTCCAGTGTCTGCATTAGGCTCAGTTCATGATCCCAAGGTACTGGGATTGAGCCCCGCATCGGGCTCCCTCCCTGCTCAGTGGGAAGCCTACTTCATCCTTTCCACCCCCCCTGCTTGTGTTCCCTCTCTCTCTGTCTCTGACTCTGTGTGTGTGTGTGTGTGTGTGTGTGTGTGTGTGTGTGTGAAATACATAATTAAAATCATTTAAAAAATAAATGTAAGGTTAGGTTGTTTATTTGAGATTTTTCTTGGTTCTTGAGTTAAGCCTTTATTTCTAAACAATCTCCTAGTGGTTTTCAGTGAACCTTAATTCATATACTAGCCATTGTAAACAAATACACTATACAGCTTAAAAATACATAAACCCAACTTCACAATACTAAAAATCAGTTGGATAGAATTACCACTGGATTACCAAGTTAACTTTCTCTGTCATGGAATCATGTCACAGAAGGATGGATTTATACTACTAAGAAAAACATCTTTCTCTATTTCAAAAAAAGAATGTGGGAAGTTTTCGAAATTACTTTGGTAGTGTGAGATAGTGGTGCATAAAGAATGTGAAATTGCCTTTTAAATGTGAAAATGACTTTTAATTTAATTTTGCCAGAACTCTTTGCCTCAGGGCTTGGTTCTATAAATATTGAATTTCTCCTGGGAATAAATTTAGAAAAGCAACATAGTACTTATTCCAACCCTGATGGTTTCTTTATCTTCAGGAAAGTCTCCTCCTCTGAACCATGGTTTCCTCAAATATAAAATGAAAAAAAAAACTGATTGTGAGATTCTGCCTAGATCTAAAACAGTATGAAATATCTGCAGATTTAACAAAGATCAAATATATTTTGAGAGGAAGGGGACATTTTGTAGTAAGAATATGTACATGAAATCAATTTGTAATTTGCTACTATAAGATAATGACCACACCAGTGTATTCTGAAGAAATATACTAAAGGAAATACCTTTCGTCCATTGAAGAGAGTTGTGGTTTAGATTTCTGCCTCAGGAGTGACAGATTTAGGAGAGCCAAAAACTACATAGCTCTGTTTCCCCAGGCCTGGCCCGGTGCATCCCGGCAGGTGGTAGTTACAAGCACTGCTGCATGCTGGGCAGGTCACCTTCCCCTGCCCTTCACAGAGCGCCCGCCCCAGGGGGCAATGCTCTCCACATCCAGGTAAGCCAGGTGTGCAGTAGACGGGGGCAGGGGGGGGGGGGGATTTTGCTAGCACACCTTTCCTAAAAGACAGGGTCCTCAACTAGCTGTGCTCTTGGCCAAGCAGCTGTGTCGGAAAGAAGTTCAAACTCCAGTGTTGGCCTATAAACATGTATCAGAACTGGACGTGTGCCTCTCATCTGCTTAGTGTCCCCAAGAGCAGGCTGCTAATGAGTTATTTTACCTCTGGCAAGTAACGGTGAGATCCAAGTAGACAAAAGACAACTGTAGAGTATTGCTGTGAATACATTATCCTCAACAGTATAGATACCTTCTGCAAGTTTCTTTTTATCAAATCTCATTTTTAAAGAGGCGAAAGGACCTTTTGTCTCACTGAAGATAAGCCCCTCCTTACCTTAAGTTAGGCAATTTTGAAATTCTTTTCTTGAGAGCTTGTTTGGAGGTCCTAGCAGGGGAGCACAGCTACTCATACATCCTTGACTGAAGAACGGTCCTCCTCTGTCCGGGAAGGTCATCCTCTTTGCCCAAGGGCACAGCTTCAGAAGGGACGCACATGGAGTGGCGAGGGAGGAAGGGGACACCCGCCTCGGCAGCCAGAAAAGCCGAATCGACCCTGGCGATCAGTGGGGTGACGGATGCAACAGCCAGATCGCCGTCACTTCCTAAAGTTCTTTCCTGTGAGCGCCTGGGTGGTTCAGTTGGTTAAGCGTCTGCCTTTGGCTCAGGTCATGAGACCAGGGTCCTGGGATCGAGTCCCACATCAGGCTCCCTGCTCCATGAGGAGCCTGATTCTCCCTCTGCCTCTGCCTCCCTTCTCTCTCTCTCTCTCTCTCTCTCTCTCTCTCATAAATAAATAAAATCTTTTAAAAAATACTTTCATAGATGAAACCCTGGTTTCCTATTAAGGAATTACTGTTAAATTATTTAAAACCAGCAAAAGAAAAATCTATATAGAAGGATAAGGAAAATTTCTGTGACCATTTGAATAAAATATCCTGATGAGACACAAAAAAGACTTCACCAAAGATTTCAGGCAAAAGTTCTCAGAAGTGAAGGGATCAATACTAAATGAAAACCGCATATATACATGCACAGAATTCTACAGAAAAATACGATGAGGGACTGAACTGAATGTTAGGCTGACTTAAATTGTTGGAAACTAGGAAATTATGGGGAGAAAATAAAAGGCTGTTCAGTACTTTGAGGGCCTTTAGACCTAGGTCTGAAATCCTAAGATTTAGTGCAGCAAGCCTAACAAGGGAAGCCTGGCCCCTATAGGCCACAAGCGTTCTTCATCTAACTGCCAGATCGTTAGAGAAGTTTTTCAATTTGTGTTTATGAGAAACTGCTAAGTGGTATTTCTAAAATTAAGTAGAAAGATCCAGTGAAATAGAAAATCAGAAGTTGTCAGCAGTGGACAGAGAATATAAGAATATCGTAAAAATATATCAGATTTCCTTTATACTGAGCTTATTTCCTTGGGGCTGATGAAGAAGGGACATTTGATGCTCAAACCACATGACAGTTTCTGAGTAATGAGATTCGTACATTTAACCCAGAATTATCCCATCAACCCTTAAATATATTTTCTTGCCCTTTGGCCAGAATAAAGCTCTTACAGAATTCTTTTTTTTTTTTTAATGGAAGAGAAATCAGAAAAACAGGGTTTGGCCCATGACCAATTTTCACTTCCCTCCACCAAAGATAGAGTTTCTACAAAATCCTCAGTAAAAGAGATGCCCGGTGAGAGGAAGTTGGGGAGGGGGGCGTGGCAGTAAAGGAAAGTACATGGGCTTTAAAGTCTCATAAATTCAGGTTCAAGTCCCAGACCTTCTATTAACTAGCATGTCCTTGATATCTCTGAACTTGAATTATTTATCTGTAAAAACTAAATGTGATGGTATAAGAAAAATACTGAAGCATTTTTGGCTTAGTAGGAAAACCTCATAGATGTTAGTCTCCATCCTTCCTTCTCTTATCCCTTCCCAATGAGTATGGCTCATAATTTAGCCCCCCTTTTGGGGGGAGAGTATCTTTAGGTTGTCATTTGAGCATAAACAGTTATATGTAGTAAGTAATAATATTAGAGGAAATAAAGGTGAGCACGTCTTAGTAATAACTGAGTCTGACATTAAAGTGCATTTTTGCATTCATATATATCCTATTTTGTGTTTCCAGAATTGATGTCACATTTTGCTACTGCCTGCTTCTAAATGGTCACCACTTTTCTCTTTTGTATTGTTCTTTCTGTTCTTCTATAAACCACGAAGCCACAGCTTGTTATAGTTTTTTGTAAAATCAGAATCTGTAGGGTCTGAATGACCCTTAAGGTGAACAGAGCATCACTCTGATCCCTTGACCACTTCTGTAGTAGATATGCAAATGTCAGATTAGCAAGTGATTAAATAAACAACATTAATTTTGATATCTCTGATTTTTTTTCTTAATTCTCAACTATATTCTTTAAAGATGCAGTTAGTGGATAAAGTATTTCTGATTAAGCAAAAGATTGCCAATACACGTGTGTAGTGTTTTATTTGAAATACTTGAAGAAAATCAGTACAGGTTTCTCAAAAAGAAAGGATTATGAAAACTTTTGATAATGAAGAACCCTGACATTACCCAGAAATGTATTTCTCATATTCTCCTCATATTCTCTCTGTAGTGTGTGAAAGAAAACGACAGTTGTATTTTGGTGGATTAATTAAAATGTGGCCTGGGAGAACAGACATACAAATATTAATATTTGGGATTCCCACAGTGGGAAAGCTAGGTCTCTGTTTAGTCACCCAGATTGAAGCCCTTCACACAGAATTTGTGTCCGGCTTGTGACTGGCTGTGTATCAGTCTTGAGTATGAACAGAATGCCCCCCATGACCACATATTTAAGGAAAGTTTAAAACCTAAAGTACAGAGAAAGAACTCAGAGGAGATAGAGACCATGTAGGAAACAAGATAAAAATCTTAAAAAAATGTAATTTCAGAGAAATGAGAAATATTGTATCCATAAAACAAACTATAAAAACAAAACATATAGGGAGCCAAAAAGAGCTCCTAAAATTAGGAGCACCTGGGTTTCAGCTCAGGCCATGATCTCTCTCAGCATGGTAGGATTGAGCCCCGGGGCTCCCGTGCTCCGTGTAGAGTCGGCTTGGGATTCTTCCTCACCCTCTCCCTCGGACCCTTCCCCACAGATGCTACTCTTTCTCTTTCTCTCAAATAAAGAAAGAAATCTTTAAAAAATAAAAAAGAGCTCCTAAAGGGGCGCCTGGGTGGCTCAGTTGGTTAAGCGACTGCCTTCGGCTCAGGTCATGATCCCGGAGACCCGGGATCGAGTCCCACATCGGGCTCCCTGCTCGGCGGGAAGCCTGCTTCTCCCTCTCTCACTCCCCCTGCTTGTGTTCCCTCTCTGGCTCTGTTTCTCGCTGTCAAATAAATAAAATCTTTAGAAAAACTCAATAGAAGAACTGGAAAATAAAGTTAAGGAAATCACCTAAGAAGTGGGACAAAAAAACAAAGAGCTGAAAAGCAGGAGAAAACAAAATACAAGAGAGTTATAGGCTCAGTTCAGGACAAAAGTCCAAAAGAGAAAATGGAAGGACATTAGCAAAGAAATAATGCAAGAAATTTCCCCATAGATGAAACATGCGGTTTTCTAATTTAAAAAGACCACTGAGTTTTTGCACACACACACACACACACACACACACACACACACACACAAAATGAAGAAAGACCTATACTAAGACATAGGAAATCAGAGATAAGAAGTTCCTAAAAGTTCCCAGAAAGGACGAAACAGACCAGGTACAGAAACATTAGGAATTAGATTAGACCTTTGAACAATAGTGCTTGAAGTTGGAAACAGGGGAGCAGTCTTTCAAAACTCCAAAGGAAAATTAGTTACAACCAAGAATTTTCTATTCAGCCAAACTATTGTTCAAGTATGAGGATGAAAGATATTTATAGACACACGAGTCTCAAAATTTTTCTTCCCATGCACTCTTTTTGTATTACGTTAATTGCTATACAATACATGAGTGGTTTTTGATGATTCATTAGTTAGGTATAACACCCAGTGCTACACCCTTTCTTAGGAAGTTATTAGAATATATTCCTCAACAAAATGAGAGAATGAGAAGAAAAAGAAGACGTGGAATCCAAGAAATAAAGGGAATCTAACCCGGGAAGGAATAGGAGGACTCCTTAAGATGAAGGTGAAGGACAGCCTCAAAATGAGAGTCATGTAGGAGGCCTTACAGAGAAAACGGGCCAGGTTATTGGGGGTGCATTAGGGTTCAGGAAGAATGTCTCCACTGAGGGGGCTAAAGGCAACCAACAATCCCTGATGTGTTTGAACTTGAGAGGAAATCCCACTTCAGGCAGAAAGGTTGACGGTGAATTAATGACAGGTAAATAGGAAATTCAGCATACAAAAAAAGCCACCCAACTAAACCAAAAATCTGTATAAGAAAGTAAGTGTAATCATCATATGCTAAATAGCTTAACTGTGAATAATATATGTATATTCCTAATGGAAGAAACAATATCATGCAGTCAGTAGTACTGTGGACCTCTCCCTCTTTCCGAGTACATAGTCGGATGACATTTCTCTGCTCCCTTGTGGTTAGGTTGGACTGTGTGATTAGTTCTAGCCGGTAAGGTGTGAGCAAAAATGGTGTCACTTTGAGGTACTGCATTTGATATCGATACGGGACCTTGCAGAGATCTTGTTTCTTCTCTGCCCCTGTGACCTGCCGTGCTCTGTACTGTCCCTGACAATTTAATGTATCCGACTATTCAAATTAAAATTAATCGGGGCGTCTGGGTGGCTCAGTTGGTTGAGCGACTGCCTTCGGCTCAGGTCATGATCCCGGAGACCCGGGATCGAGTCCCACATCGGGCTCCCTGCTCGGCGGGAAGCCTGCTTCTCCCTCTCTCACTCCCCCTGCTTGTGTTCCCTCTCTGGCTGTGTTTCTCTCTGTCAAATAAATAAACAAAATCTTTAAAAAAAATTTAAAATTAATTAAAATTAAAACTTCAGTCCATATGTCACATTAACCACAGTTCCAGTGCTCAAAAGCCACATGTGACCACCGCAGATATCTTCGGTCATCTTAGAGAGTTCTTTTGGTCATTGTTGCTATAAAGGGTAGTTGCTTTGTCACCTGGGCTCCCGAGGAAGGGCAACAGGGATGCAGAGCCTCAGCCAGCCTGACATGGACATGTCATGTGAATGAAAAATGAAACTTTAATGTTTGAAGCCACTGGCATCTTTCAGGAGTGTTTCACTGCAGCATAACCCGCTCATTCCGACCTCTATAGAAATCCTAGGTTCAGACTCCATCATAGGCCACCTAGTTTTGAGACTCGCTAGATTACACTAGTCATAATCTGAAAAGGCTTGTGTGACTGTTTTATAACTGCGCTAGAGTTTCAAAGGGAACTTGAATCGGTTAACTGGAGCACGCACTGCAGAAAGAAAGATTCTACTCTAATTACTTGGGCTTCGGAATGGCTCAGTGGTCACAGATAACTTATGGTCGACAGTCTTAAATAGGCCATTCTCAGAAAAGTGATTTTTGTGCAGTGTTTAAATTAACAGCAGAAGGAATGGAAGGAACATTTGCTTGTGTTTATAAAGATCCTCTTTTTTAATCTAAGTGATCATTTGTTTTCATCTTCTGGTAGAACTGGAGCAGGTGTAGAGTGAGGATAAGCAGAGGGTAATCGGTATTAAGAAAGTGGGTTTGTAAAGTGTAATCATTTGCCACGTGTTTTCCACCCCATCATCTTATTTGAACTTTATAGTAGTCCCAGCAGGTAGGTAGAAACCAAGTCTCAGAAATGTAAAATAATTAAAGTCATGTAATCTGCTAGAAGAAAAACTGGATCTTGAATACAGTACCATCTGATTCCAAGTCCAGACCTCCTTTCTTCCCATCCTTAGCTTACTGTCTCTGCCCCTCTCTTGGTTGTAAGGCCTTCAGGAGGTAGCCCCTCCTCTTCTTGGGAGGAGTGAGCCGTTAGGCAGCATTGCAGAACAAGAGTGCAGAGCTCCTAGCCTGGTAATTATGTATCTAGCCATTGTACTCAAGTCATCCTACTTTGTGAGAGCTGATGATCATACACAGTAGTATTTACTCCTGGTAATAGTAGGAATCTTAGTAGGAGTAGCAATTGTAGTAGCAGATAACATGTCTGTGGGGCTTACCTACGTGCTAAACATTGTTCTAAGAACTTACACAGGTTGACTTACCGCTATGATTATGATTATCCTCATTTCACAGCTGAGGAAACTGAGACACAGAAAAGTTAAGGAACTTGTCTAAGATCATATAGCTGCAGAGCCAAAACCCAGGCACAGGTTCTAACTCCTAGTCCCAATATTTAACCATATTAATTCCTGTAAACTATACACAAAGATAGCCAAATATGACCCTATATATTAGGGGAAAACTTTTGCCAATTTGTGATAAGAAATACAAATTTTACTTTATTAGAGAAATTTAGATATTTTTAGAATTCACTTTAACAAGAAAACAGTACTGCTGTCAGTTTACCCATTCATTCATTTCCTGGGCTCATACAAATTTTTAATGTATCCAATTGAATAAATATTTATTGAGTACTTACTATCTGCCTCGGCATGAACTAAGAATTTTATGTAGATTAGCTCACTTAATCCCCACATGAGATATAGGTACTGTCTTTGTCCCTGTTTCATAAATGAGAAAATGAAGCTTGGAAGTAGTAGCCTGCCCAGGGTCGCTCAGCTAGCAAGGACAGGGCTGAGACTTGAACTCAGCAGCTTAACTTCAGAACCGACAGCAGAGCATTTAGCTAGCCACCTCTACAATTTCAAAATTACTATGATTCCAGGAAGGTTCCAGATTATCTCTGCCTATTTCGGGTGGTTTTATTGAAATACAATTACTGGGTTTTTTTTCCATCTAGGTTTATGTTCCAGATGAAAATAATGCTATTTTGGGAAGAAATACAAATAAGCAAGTTTTTGAAGGTTTGACAACTGGACTTCTCAAAGTCGGTGCTGTGGTTTTGAGCTGCCTCATTGCCAATCAACCAGATGGAAACAGCCGGCCAGCTACACCAAAAATACCAACACAGGAAATGAAAAACAAACCCTCACAAGGTGATGCTTTTAACAGTCGAGTTCAGGACCTCATCAGGTAAAATTGCTAGATTTCTTCAAACTTTCTTCTTCTTTAAAAAAATATTATATTAAAATTATTTAAATCTCATGGCCCATGTGATGGCATTGGTTCTCACAACACCATCCATAAATTCTTGGTGGAAAATACACTACATTTTGTACCACAGAGAAGAAA
The DNA here is from genome assembly GCA_004023965.1 of Spilogale gracilis. NCBI lineage: Eukaryota > Metazoa > Chordata > Mammalia > Carnivora > Mephitidae > Spilogale > Spilogale gracilis. The sequence goes on along the minus strand of PITA01000689.1, from coordinate 195,267 downwards.
AGTCCTAGCAATGAAAAGCAGTACACTTAGAGCTCATCTGTCATTCTTGATATTTCAATATTTGGTATTAGAATACATAGCGTCTAAGCTTTTATAACAGTCTTTCGGTCAACTATTTCCCAACTCAGGAATTTCTGAGGATTCCCCTATTTCAGGTCATCTCTGGTTTTAAATTTGGTTCAGACTTAAAACAATAATAGCTACCATTATGGAACACTCATTATGTATGAGATATTGTAATAGAGGCTTTGCAGCCCTGTAGGTGTAAGATTTCTAGTTCAGACTTTGTAGGTGGGGAAATTGCCAGAGAGGTTAAGTACTTTGCCTAAGTGTTTATAATAAACAAATTTAAAAGTAGGTGGGAGATTTGAGATCAAAACTCGGGTCTAGCTGGACTCCCCAAACCTGTGTGCTGGCCACGACACAAATGTCGCGATTTCTGACACTTGTTCAAGGTCAGCCCTCTTCACTTCTAAAGGTCACCTTTTCTCCAGGGAAATTTCCTCCTCTTCTGACATCTGCACTCTTTTTTCCCTCATGAATCTTAAACCAGGTAGGGCATTTAATTTCCCAATAGGGTTTCATTTGGTGTTAAACAGTTTCTTGCCCGCCTATCAGTAAGTTTTCTGTGGTTTCCAAAATCCACGCAGTCTGCTGCTCTGAAGCTTATGGTAGGTTAATAGGGTAAACGAGAATACCCTCCTCTACATTTGCCTTGAAAGAGTTTGTAAGTTTTCTCTGGTTTCTTGTAGTGCTTTCTTGAGACAGTTGTTTCATTCAATATCTTTCTTACCCTTGATTATTTTGTTCACTTTTCCCTTCCATCTGCCTGCCCTCTTTCCCCGAGCATATTTATTGCTAGAGAGTACTAGGTCCTTTGGGTTCACAACCATTTATCTTACATCACTTGACTTTTACCCTCCCTGGCCTTTCTCTCAGTTGCTTGATCCCATTAAATTTCCCCATGTCCTTAGGTCACTGTTGAACTTAGCACTCTCTGCTGATGCATGCCATTCTGTCCCAGCATTCTCTCCTGGGCTGCCGGGCGATACAGCAACCCTGCGCTCTTGTCCATGCCTGGGCTGTGATGAGGTGGAAGGGCCAGCCAAGGGCTTCATTGTAATTCTGATCGACTTTCCAGGAGAAAGTACATATGTTTTTACATATATTATTATAGTTGCCAGATCCTTCATAAAGGAGGGAGGCACTGGGGGAAAAAATAACTGTAATCTGCCAAACCAAATCTCATGAATCATAAAAAGGATGATGGACAATCACGGTCCTTTAGAACAAAACTCTGCCACTCTTTCTCTGACTTGAACCACCTTGGTGAGGGTTGTTTTCTTACATAGAATGCATTGTTAGTAGGCTTCATGATGGCCAAGCATAGAACCACAAACTGTAGTTTAGATGTGCCTAAAGAAGCAAACAGAACATGTCTAATTATTTCCATGCCTGCTTTCTCACTGTCTCAGACCTAATGACACGCGATCTCACTCCACTCCCCACCATAACCTGGGAATTGTTTGTTAGTTTATATCTGTGGAGTAGTAGAGGTGGGCAGAGAGAATTCCAGCACAGTCTTCAGTGCTGTTCTCTGACCTGTGCTCCAGAAACAGACCAGGAGCACAGCACGGCACCCGGACACATGGCTCTTCCTTCTCCTCACCTAGCAGGACAGGGGCAAGAGGATTTCTACAAAGATGGTGATACCAGGATTTATTCTCATTATTTTACATGGTGTCTAGATCTAAGAAATTCTCTGAAACATCTATCAGCTCAGGAACGGATCCATGCGGTGCTCACCTGTAGAGATTCTCAGGAACATCTATCAGCTCAGGAACGGGCACATGCGGTGCTCACCTGTAGAGATTCTCAGGAACATCTATCAGCTCAGGAACGGACACATGCGGTGCTCACCTGTAGAGATTCTCAGGAACATCTATCAGCTCAGGAACGGATCCATGCGGTGCTCACCTGTAGAGATTCTCAGGAACATCCATCAGCTGAGGAACGGATCCATGCGGTGCTCACCTGTAGAGATTCTCAGGGACATCCATCAGCTCAGGAACGGATCCATGCAGTTCTCACCTGTAGAGATTCTCAGGGACATCCGTCAGCTCAGGAACGGGCACATGCGGTGCTCACCTGTAGAGATTCTCAGGAACTTCTGTCAGCTCAGGAACGGATCCATGCGGTGCTCACCTGTAGAGATTCTCAGGAACAACCATCAGCTGAGGATCGGATCCATGCGGTGCTCACCTGTAGAGATTCTCAGGGAACATCAGCTCAGGAACGGACACATGCGGTGCTCACCTGTAGAGATTCTCAGGAACATCCATCAGCTCAGGAACAGACACAGGCGGTGCTCACCTGTAGAGATTCACAGGAACATCTACCAGCTCAGGAATGGATCCATGGGGTAGTCACCTGTAGAGATTCTCAGGAACATCCATCAGCTCAGGAACAGACACATGCGGTGCTCACCTGTAGAGATTCTTAGGAACAAACATCTATCAGCTCAGGAACGGGCACATGCGGTGCTCACCTGTAGAGATTCTCAGGAACAAACATCTATCAGCTCAGGAACGGGCACATGCGGTGCTCACCTGTAGAGATTCTCAGGAACATCTACCAGCTCAGGAACCCACACATGCAGTGCTCACCTGTAGCTGCTCATGCCAGACACCATACAGGCTCCTGGGATACAAAAACAAAACCTTTTTTTAAAAAAGACCTTTAACAGAGTATCCAACTCTTAGTATTGGCTGTCAAAAATCAGAACGCTTTTCTATGAAGTGAAAATATTGGCAGTTACAGTGTTCAGCACAGTTCTACAAAAGCTGTATTGCTTGTAGTATAGAAGCAGATTGCAATTTGAAAAAATCCTGATTTGAAATTTGTTCAGGAAATAGACCAATCCTGAAGCTCCACAATTCTATTTTTTTCCAGCTTTCCTGAGATAATGTTGACAGCTAACATTGTATAAGCTTAAGGTGTACAATGTGATGATTTGGTACAAATATACTGCAAAATAATTACCACAATAAGGTTAGTTGACACCTCACCACCTCACATGATTACCTGTCATGGATGTGTGGTGAAACATTTAAAACTCTCTTAGCAACTGTCAAGTCCATGATACAGTACTGTAAACTACAGTCCCGTGCTATACATCGCCTCCACAGAACATATTCATCTTATAAATGGAGGTTTCTACCCTTGTGCTCTTGACCAACATCTCATTTCCTCTAGGCCCCAGGCCTTAGTAACCACCCTTCTGGTCTCTATTTTTAGAAGTTGTGGTGCATAGACAATGAATCTTGGAACACTAAAAAAATAAAATAAAATTTGTTTTAAAAGTTCAGCTTTTTTACATTCTACATATAAGAGATATCATACCGTATATGTCTTTTGCCATCTAACTTATTTTACTAAGCATAGACTTAGCATGTGATCAAGGTCCATCAGTGTTGTTGCAAACAGCAGGATCTCCTCCCTTTTTTGGATAAATTTCCATTATACACCCACGCACACACACACAGACACCACGTTTTCTTTATCCATTCATCCACTGATAGACCCTTAGAATTGTTTCCTTGTGTTGGCTATTCTCAATAATGCTGCGGTGAACATGAGAGTGCACATATCTCTTTGAGATGGAGATTCATTTCCCTCAGATATATACATAGAGGTGGAATTGATGGATCATATAGGAGTTTTATTCTCAGTTTTTTGAGGAACCTCCATACTGTTTTCCACAGGGGCCATACAAACGTACCTTCCCACTAAAAGTGTACAAGGGTCCACTTTTCTTACATCCTTGCCAAAATTATCTCTTGTCTTTTTAATAGTAGCCATTCCTAGAAGTACAATGTGGTAGCTCATTGTGGTTTTAGTTTGCATATCACTGATGTTGAGCATCTTTTCCTATACTTGTTGGCCATCTGTATGTTCTTTAGAAAAATGTCTGTTCAAGTCCTTTGCCCACTTTTTAATCAGATTCTGTTTTTACTATTGAGTTGTAGGAGTTCCATATGTGTGTTGGATATTTACCCTTTATCCAATACGTTGTTTGCAAATACTTTCTCCCCTTTAATTGGTTCCCTTTTCATTTTGTTGGTTGTTTCTTTTGCTATGCAGAAGCTTTTAAGTTTGGTGTAGCCCCACTTCTTCATTTTTGTTTCTGTTGCTTATGCTTTTGGTATCTTATGAAAAAAAATTACCAAGTCCACCATCAAGGAGTTTTTCTCACTGTGTTTCCTTCCTTTCAGGTCTTATGTTTAAGTCTTTAATCCATCACGGTTTCATTTTTGTGAGTGGTGTATGATAGGGTTTCATTCTTCTGCAAGTGGTTATCCAGTCTTCCCAGGATCATTTATTGAAGAGACTATCCTTTCCCATTGAGTATTCTTGGCCCTCTTTTCAAATATTTATGGACTGTAGACACATGGATTTATTTCTGGGTTGTCAGTTCTGTTCCATTGGTCTATGTGCCTGTCTTTATGCTGGTCTCATACTGTTTGGGTTACTGTAGCTTCGTACTATAGTCTGAAATCAAGAGGGAATGCCTCCATCTTTGTTCTTTCATAGTGTTGCTTTGGCTTTTTGAAGTCTTTTGCTGCAGCAGAATTCTTTTCATCATATCCAATTAGAAACTTATATTTATCCCTCAAAATAGGAAAATCAAGCTGTATAACCAAAAGGCAAATAGATATGTCCAAGTCACTGATACCAGTCTTTTGGAATAAAAAGGTATCAAATACAAGGCATCTATTCAGGAAGTTATAAAACTGTGCTTTAGCATTTCGCTAGCCAACAAACCCTAGCCACATACGAGGAGGTAGCATAGGCACATCAGACTGCACAAGTTCAAAACTGAACACATAATCTTTCTGCCCAGAGGAACTCCTTTTCCTGTGTCGTCTGTCCTTGTCAGTGGCACCAGTATCCCATTCAGTTAGTTAAGCCAGCACCTGAGCATTGCCAGGCTCCTCACAGAGACTCCTTTACCAAACCAGTATTCAAGTCAGTCTTTACTACCTGCTGATTCTGCCTTGTCACCGTCAGACTCACTACCTTCACTCCATGGCTGTGTCTTTCAGTGTCCAGATTCTCTTTCCGTAGCAGATGGCTCGGCTGTTTCTCTCTCATTTCTCCTTTTCAAAATAACTTCTTTCTCCTGACTATAAAAGGGATGCGTGCTCCATGAGAAAAACAATTTGGAAAACGCAGAAGAGAATAATGGGTATTTTTGTAAGCACACAAAAATTACCTTGATTCCTTCCACCCAAAGATAATCACTGGATTGGTTTTGATGTGCATACATGTGGTTATTTTATTTTTAAAAAAATACTGTAATACTTGTACATATTATTTATGTTTTTATTTATTTTTCTAAATCAATAGGAACTTGCAAATTACTTTTTACTAGCTTTCTGAGTATTTCATTATATAGCAATGATTTGCTTCAGTAACCTATACATATTACTCATGTAGGTTTATTTTAGTTTTTTACTAAAGATACCACTGTGAAGAATGTCTTTGTACACTCATCTTTCCCTGCAACTGGTTATTTTCTTTTTTTTTTTTTAAGATTTTATTTATTTATTTGACAGAGAGAAACACAGCTAGAGAGGGAACACAAGCAGGGGGAGTGAGAGAGGGAGAAGCAGGCTTCCCACCGAGCAGGGAGCCTGATGTGGGACTCGATCCCGGGTCTCCAGGATCATGACCTGAGCCGAAGGCAGTCGCTTAACCAACTGAGCCACCCAGGCGCCCCTGGTTATTTTCTTAAATAAATGCTAAGAGGTAGAATTTCTAGGTCAGAAGACTATGCATTAAGGGTTTTTGTCCATTTTGTCAAATTGACCTACCCAAAGATTACGAGTAATCATAGGTTTAAACAATATTTATACAGCACCATTTTTTGAGCCTTCATACATTAAGAACACTAGGCATGTGTACAGAGGGACAACTATGTGAAGAGGAAGCAAAAGGGCAGCCATCTAAAAACCAAAGAGAGTGGGGCGCCTGGGTGGCTCAGTTGGTTAACTGACTGCTTTCAGCTCAGGTCATGATCCTGGAGACCCGGGATCGAGCCCCCCATCAGGCTTCCTGCTTCAGCTGGAAGCCTGCTTCTCCCTCTCTCAGTCCCTCTGCTTGTGTTCCCTCTCTCAATGTGTTTCTCTCTGTCAAATAAACAAAATGTTTAAAAAAAAACAAAAACAAAAGACAAAGAGAGTCCTCAGAGGAGCTCAACATTGTCAGCCCCTTGATCTTGGACTTTAAGCCTTCAGAACTTTGCTGAGATGTGGATGGAATGCACGAAAACATTACCTTCTAAAACACATGCTTCTGCTTCTTTGGAGCAGTTCTAATTCCTTGGGATAGGTCTCTGTTTACAAGATCTTAGTTCTACTGTAGAGCTGACTGTGTCATTGACCAAATGGCAAAATAGGTTCCTGCCAACTCCAGTCCCCTCGTCCATAGACACACGTCATCGTGAAAATACCAGAAATTGAGGGTAGGTGAGGCTGAAGTACCCTCCCTAAACCTCAGAGACCAAGAAGAATTGCATTAGAAGGGTAAAAGGAAGAGTTAACACTCTGACTGCATCATCCCTCCCCCAGACTGGCATAGTGCTACGCTGAGAGGGTCCCACTAAGCCTGTAGTTTCTCCAGTGCAAAAAGAGACCCCAAAGTGAACACCCAGCACCCCTGGCGTTGCGGGACACTCCCTAGGAGGCCCACTTGGGTTTTGCCTTATGAGGATCACTGGGGGAATCTGCAGGGCTCAACCATACAGTGGGGGTTAGTGGCGGGGAGGGGGATTGACAGCCATCAGCTCTCAAATCCTGGTGGACTGCATTCCTGAGCAGAAGTCTCAGCTAGTATTCCTGCCCATTCACAGAGATTAACCAATAGTTCCATCTGAGCAAGGAGCTTGGTTGGCTGTTCTGCCTGATTTGGTTCCTTAGTAGTCACTAGGTTGTATTGCCTGTAGCGCCTGTTCTATTGTCCCACCCAGTCAGGCAAGCAAACTGACATCCCTGCCCAGCTGTTCAGCATTACCTTGGATCTTGACCAGCCAAAGAACCCAGACATCCAAGAAGCCCATCCTACCGCTGTGCTCAGGCAGATAGCCAAGCCAGCATCTCTACCCAACTCCTGATCATGGTTTCTTGCCCCACACATAACCAGGAAGCCTGAACAGGGATCCTGGGAAACCCCAAAGCATAGCCTATAGCCTCCTCCAACTATGAGATACAGCTGGGAGCCCCTCACAGCCAGAGAATGCAGCTGGCTGACAAACTTGCCCAACGTCAGAGTATAGCCAGCGACCTACCTGCAGCCCAGCCTGCAGCCCTGCCCAACATCAAGGCACAGCCTTTTAAAATGTAGAAAGAAAAAACTGTCAGCCAAGAATGCTGTACCTGGTAATGCTGTCCTTCGGAAATAAAGAAGAAATAAAGACTTTCCCAAACAAACAAAAGCTGAAGCAGTTCATTCAGCACCATTAGACCTGCCTTACAAGAAATGCTAGAGTGCATTCTTGAAGCCGAAGCAAAAGGAGGAAACAACAAAGCGCATGGGCATGTAACAGTCACTGGGAGACCGGACGTGCAGGCGGGCTCTGAGTGTCTGACACTGTGACGGTGGCGCACTGTTCGCTTACGGCCCTGATTCAAAGGTTAGGGATCAGATATATCAGGAGTGACTATGACTACGGTGCTTTGTTATTGGGTACACACTATAAAAAATATGAATTACTACATCAGTGACCTAAAATGTGAGCAGGGGAGAAGTAGAAGCATAAAGTTTATATGTGCTGTCAAACTTATCTGCTTAAAATAGGATGTAACAAATACATTTTATTTAAGCCTCTTGGTAACCGCAAAGGAAACCCTGTAGAGTTACACAAAAGATTATCATAAAGAAGTCGAATGACACCACCGCAAAGAGTCATCAGATCACAAAGGAAGACAGCAAGAAAAGTAAGGAATGAGGAAAGTACAAAACAATCAAAAAACAACAAAATAGGAAGTCCTTACTAATTAATAGTTACTAGTGGTGTAATTGGATTAAATTCTCTAATCAAAGCACATAGAGTGGCTGAATGGATGAAATAATAAGATCCAACAATATGCTTCCTATAAGAGACTCATTTTAGCATTAAGGACATACATAGAGTGAAGGGATGGAAAGAGATATTTCAAGGAAATGGTAACTAAGAGAAAGCAGAGATAGCTGTGTTTATAGCAAACAAACTAGATTTTAAACTAAAAATAGTCAAAAGAGAAAAGATGGTCATTGTATAGTGATAAAAGGGTCGGTCTACTAAAAAGATGTAACAGCAATAAATATTTATGTACCCAACTCTGGAGCATCTAAATATAGAAAACAAATACTACTAGAACTAAAAGAAATAAACAATATGATAATCATTACTGACTTGAATACCCACTCCCAACAATAGAGAGATGTTCCAGACAGAGAATCAGTAAGAGCAGATTTAAACACTGTAGGACAAAAGGACCTAGTATATAGAGAACATTCTATCCAACAGCAGCAGAATATATATTCTTCTCAAGTGCACATCGAATATTTTCTTGAATGCATCATATATTAGGCCACAAAACAAGCCTCAACAAATTTAAGAATATAGAAATTTCATCAAGTATCTTTTCCTACCACAGTGGTATGAAACTAAAAAACAGTAATGGGAGGAAAGCTAAATATTAAACAGCACAGTCCTGAACAGTCAATGGATCAAAGAAGAATTTTTTGTGTGTTTTTAAGACAAATGAAAATGGAAGCACAACATGCCAAACCCTATGGTACACAGCAAAAACAGGTCTAAAATAGAATTTTGTATTGATAGATAATCTCTCAAGAAACAACAGTGATCTCAAATAAACAATCTAATTTTACCTCCCAAGGAACTAGAAAAAGTACAACCTAAGCCCAAAGATAGTAGAAGGAAGGAAATAATAAAGATTAAAGCAGAAATAAATGAAAAAAAGAATAGGAAAACAATAGAAGAGTAACAAAACCTTTAAATGGACAGACCTTTAGCTAGACTAGCCAAGAAGAGAGTGGACCCAAATAGATACAATTATACATAAAAGAGGAGATATTATATATGACAGCACAGAAATACTACGGATCATAACAGACTCTTAGAAACAATTATATGCCAATAAGTTGGACAACCTAGAAGAAGCGGGTAAAGCCTAGGAACATACCTAGAAACCAAGACCATATATAAAGAAATAGAAAATCTGAACAGACTAGTAGCAAGTAAGAAGATTGAATAAGGGCACCTGGGTGACTTAGTGCGTTAAAGCCTCTGCCTTCGGCTCAGGTCATGATCTCAGGGTCCTGGGATCGAGGCCCGCATCGGGCTGTCTGCTCAGCGGGGAGCCTGCTTCCTCCTCTCTCTCTGCCTGCCTCTCTGCCTACTTGTGATCTCTCCCTGTGTCTTAAAAAAAAAAAAAAAAGATTGAATCTATAACCAAAAAAATCACAACAGAGAAAAGCTCAGGACCAGATGGTTTCATTGGTGAGTTCTACCAAACACTTAAAGAATTAATGCCAATTCTTCTCAGACTGTTCCAAGACAAACTGAAGAAAAGGGAACACTGCCAAACTCATTTTGTCCAGATACCAAAGCCAGAAAACAACTGCAAGACAAGAGAACTACAGCCCAATATCCCTAATGAACATAGATGAAAAATTCTCAACAAAATACTACCGAACAGTGTGGAGATTCCTCAAAAAATTAAAAACAGAGCTACCCTATGACCCTGCAATTGCACTACTGGGCATTTACCCCAAAGATACAGATGTAGTGAAAAGAAGGGCCATATGTACCCCAGTGTTCATTGCAGCAATGGCCACAATCGCCAGACTGTGGAAAGAGCCAAGATGCCCTTCAACAGACGAATGGATAAAGAAGATGTGGTCCATATATACATGGAGTACTATGCCTCCATCAGAAAGGATGAATATCCAACTTTTGTAGCAACATGGACTGGACTGGAGATTATGCTGAGTGAAATAAGCCAAGTAGAGCAAGTCAAGTACATGGTTTCACTTACTTGTGGGACATAAGGAATAACATGGAGGACAGTAGGAGAAGGAAAGGAAAAGTGAATTGGGGTAAATCGGAGAGGGAGATGAAGCATGAGAGACTTTGGACTCTGAGAAACAATCGGAGGGTTTTGCAGGCGGCTTTGGAGGTTGGATGAGCCTGGTAGTGGGTATTAAGGAGGGCACGTACTGCATGGAGCACTGGGTGTGGGGCATAAACAATGAATCTTGGAACACTGAAAAAATAAAATTAAATTTAAAAAATTTCTTAAAATACTAGCAAACCAAATTCAACAGTGCATTAAAAGTCGCATACACCTAACACGTAAGTACAAACCAATAACATTTTTCAGTAACTGATGACACATTTTTATATTGCCTTAGATCTTTTTTTTATTGGTAAAATGTTGCAGATTCAGCCAACTCCCCATCTTCATGATCTTCCCCTTACTCCCTCTCAGGAGGTAAATCATTATGTTAGTTTATGTATATCATTCCCATGCATGTTTTTGTAAATATATGTATATATTTATATTATATATATATTATGTACAATATAAAATATATTTTCTTTTATATTACATACATTATATGTTATATATTAAGGTTTGTATATATTTATATATATAAACACTACATATAAAAATATGTACATATACACGTACATATTTTTATATATATGCCTTCGGCTCAGGTCATGATCCTGGAGACCCGGGATCGAGCCCCACATCAGGCTCCCTGCTCGGTGGAAGCCTGCTTCTCCCTCTCTCACTCCCCTTGCTCGTGTTCCCTCTCTAGCTGTGTTTCTCTCTGTTGGATAAACAAAATCTTAAATATATATATATGTATGTGTATATTTATGTAAACATATATATAAGCTTTATGTGTACATCTGTATTTAAAGATCATATAGATATACATAAAGTACATTACCTACCTTCCATTTTTTCACATACTTAAAATTTACATAAATGCCATCGTACTGTTTTGTCTATTTTTTCACCCAACATATTGCTGAGATTTATTTATGTTAATGCATGTAGATATGATTAATTCATTTTAACTGGTCTACAGATTCTTTTAAATGTATAAATTCACAGTGTTCGTATCTGTTTCCCACCTGAAGGCAGTAATTTCTACTTTTTCAGCATTTCAGACAATGATGTAGTGAACGTCCTTGTAGAAATCTTTTTTGCACCTAAATGGGAGTTTCTTGACTTTACATGCTTACAATGTGAATTTATGAATGCTATGATAAATGCATGTTTAACTTTACCAAGTAATACCAAATTGGTCTCCAAAGTAATTTTATACAAATTTCACTTCTCATCAGCAAATGATAGGAGTTCCATTTCCCCATATCTTTATCAGTGTTTTATATTAGCACACTTATGAATTGCCAATCTGATGTGTGAAATGGCATTCTGTGTCATCTTCATTTCCATTGTGTTTGTCACTAGGGAGGTTGAACATTATTATCAGCCTAAATCAGAATTCATTTGTAGGAAACAAACAATCAAACAATCAAAACTATTTTAAGCAGAAAGTATTTAATACATGGAGTTATGTGCTTAGAAAATTGTTGCAAGGACTGAAAGAGCAGGTTCCAGACTAGATCTCTGGGAATGACTCCTGGAAGAATACTGCAGAACCAGAGAGCTGCTATTTCTGTCGAAATCAAGAGCTGCTCTGTCTCTCGAAGTCATGAGTTGTGCTGGACAATTCGTGTTGTTCAGCCCTGCAGCTCACAGCCTCTGGAACACTCTACATCGGCTAGATCTCTGCCACTCCAAAATATGCGACCCAAATTCTGTCTCTCAACCTCCAGAATACTGGGGAATGCATTAATGGTTTGAAGACCTCCAAAATAACCTGACCCATTGAGCAAAAATTAGGCGTTTCCTGCTAAACTGTAGTAGTACTTTGATATTTCTTATAAAAATTATTAGGTGTCAGTCTCTAAGAGGTCCTTGGGGTTAGCATCAATATCATATTTAGAAATAGTCAAATGGATTAATGCATGATTACAATAGTTATCCCCCACATCTCTTGCATCATTTATGGGGTGAATTGGTTGGGAGATTTCAAGAGAAGAGTTGATGAGTTTTTGTTTGAACATATCCATGTAGGAGTGCCTTGGGACCCCCAAGAAGAAATATCCAAGAGTAAGAAGTTCAGAAAAGAAATAGCCCCAAAGATAGTTCAATTGGTTAAGCGACTGCCTTCAGCTCAGGTCATGATCCCGGAGACCGGGAAGAGATAGAGAATTCGGAGTTATTAACAGATTGAGGATAGTTGAAACCACAGAATATCATGAGTTTACTAAACCTAGTTCAGAAATAGAACCCCTTTAGACAACATTTCAGTTGGGGGTGAAAGTGGGTAGCTGGACAAGGGTGGACAAAGAAGAGGATATATATATATACAAACAGACAGACAGACCACAGTACATGATACATGATAGATGATAGATAGATAGATAGATAGATAGATAGATAGATAGATGATAGATAGAAGATAGATAGATGATAGATAGATAGATAGATAGATAGATAGATAGATAGATAGATAGATAGAAGATAGATAGATAATCTTTCAGCTTACACATTCCAGTGGCAAAAGCTGCAGAGGGACTCATTTTAAATCTCAAATGGTAAAATAAATGGAGAAGCCCAATTTCTGGAGCATTCACAGCAGCTTCTTTCCCGGGATATATATTCTAAGAAGTCCATGTTAAAGCTTCTCATCTTGTATATGGCTAACAGTCTCAACATTATAATTTCAGCCTAACGGTTACAGTGTAAAAGATGTGTTGCTGCTGATCCCAACATCTATTGGAAGAGTCTACATTCTTCCCTCAAAACTGTGAAGTTGGCAAAATGAATTTTTCTGCACTGATTCTCCAGAGCCACTTAGTTTCACTGTCTTCTTAGGCAATCATCTAAAGATTGCAGAGCAGAGATTCAGGACCGAGGAAGTTGAGAAAAACATTGGTCAGACTCCCTAGGCACCATGGATGGCCCCCAGTAACCAAAGGAGACCATGCTCAGAAAGGACCACCTGCTCAGTAGTGTTCATCATGCTTTGGTTTGCTTCTTCATTCATTCTGGAAGTCTCTTCTTCCTTTCTAGCAATTTCAAGATCAGTATAGGAAATCCAGTTAAGCCATTTTCATCTCAAAACTAGGTGGTTTTGATGTTTTGTGTGGTCATTATTAGTCTTGGGAACGGTCTGAGAAAATATTTTCCATTTTTATTTTAAAAAACTCATACCTCAGGGGCGCCTGGGTGGCTTGGTCTGTTACACTTCCAACTCTTGATTTCTGTCCAGACCATGATCTCAGGTTTGTGAGATTCAAACCCTGCATCAGGCTCCATGCCCTGCTTAACATTCTCTTTCTCCTTCTCCCTCTGCTTCTCCCTACCCCTGCAAAACAACAACAATTCATATCTCAGTAAGGACCCCCAAAAATGCCACACAAGAGTGTATTTAGTGGAAAGTACACTCTTATCAGAAGTCAGAAGACCTTAGGATATTGTATCTCTCCTGACTGGGCTAACACTTCACAGTCCCTGAGCCTCAGTTTCCTCATCTGTCAAATGGGAATAGTAATATCAACCCCCACACAGTGAATGTGGTTTTTCCCATAACCTACAGGTAGGACTATAAAATTATTCAAGGTAATGGGCTGTACATATCAAGAACTCTGAAAATCTGCATACTCTTTGGCTCTGTAATTCTACTTCTAGAAAGTAACTTGAAGTCTGGCAAGGATTTGTATACAAAATATTCATCCCAACATGGTTTATAGTAATAGACACTGAAAACTACCAGAAGCTCCAGAAATATTCCACTGGTAGGAAATTATTCACTCATTAAAAAAAATGATGTTCATGAATGCAATCAGGCCTCTAGAAACTAGATCATTTTACAGAAAATAAATAGCTCAAAAGAAATAGCTAAATGACACCAAGGGGCTATAATCAGCAAGATTTAGATTGTGGGAAACTATAAAATGAATAACCAGGTCTTTTCAACAAATTAATTTGCAAAGGACGAAAAGAAAGATGGAGGTACAACATACAGAGCAAGAGGAGATTTAGGAAGATACAGTAACAAATTATAATATATGATTCTTATTTGGGTCCTGATTTTTTTAAAAAAACTACCAAAAATGTTAAAGCATTTGTGACACTTCTGGAAATTTGAATACTAGTTACTCGGTGGTACTAAGGAATTACTGTTATTTTCAGATATAATGGTATTGTTCTTGTTTTTTCAAGTTCTTATTTTTTAGAGATACAAACTAAAACATTTATGAATGAAATCATATAATGACTTAGACTTGCATATACATAATGCAAGATAGATGTGGTTGGGTAAGATTGGCCATGGTTGATGATGATCAAGGTGAATGATGAATGGGATTTGTTGTTATGGTCTGTCTTTTTTTGTTTATGTTAAAACTTTTCAATGATATAGTTTTTAGAGATTTAAAATGTAAGGCTTACGAAGATATTTTCGTGACATGGAAAATGCCTAAAATAGCTGAATAAAATTCAGATTAATGTCAGTCATATAGAGAAAAAAACAAAAGGAAACATATCAAACTGTGGTTGTCTTTGGTGAAATTATGGCCAACTTTTTTGTCCTGCTTTTCTTTGCTTTTTAAATTTTCATAATGAGCCTGTATTATTTTTATAATCATAAAAAGTAATTTTTTTCTTTCTAGGATTATAACTCCTTTAGAAACTTAACCTGAAATAACTTTAAAAAAAAGTCTAGTAAAATGACTTCTGTAACTGGAAAGGTAGAGGTTTGGAGCTAGATGCTAAGACTCCAGTTCTACCATCTCAGCTCTGTTTTCTCACTTTGACTTGTCTCTGCTTAGCTTCATCCTATAAGCATATATTTGTGTAACAAGAAAGTTAGCTACCAGAAAACTGCAAGTTCTTATCTCTCAGTTTAGATATCCCCAGTGAAAAGAGATTCATCCTATGGTCATCTGTTAATCCCACAGAAATCCTGATTGGTCCTTTTTAGGTCATGTAGCCATCCTAGAACTTGTTATTATCGCCTAGCAGGTGGTGAATATTGTGACTGTCATGGAATACATACTAACTTCTGCTTTTGTAGGAAAGCACAATATTTAAGAATCCCACCAGGACCAGGTGGAATAGGAGAGGAGAATATGCTAGGTGGACAGAAACCAAACTCTCATGATCCACTATCCTGTGGGATTGTTGGAATAATTCACTGGGGTGATTGATACAAAAACACCTTCTGAATTGAAAAGTTTTGTGCAAGTGTAAGACTCCATTGTTTAGTCTGATTCTATTAAATCAGAATATGATAATATCCCCCATTGTATGCATATGTCAGTTTCCTTCATTATAAGAGGCTAGGTCTGGTGGTCATCATTTCATACTTACCAATTTTAAAACTGTAGGAGATGTTGAATAGCCCGGATGAATATATTTCCTAATATAAGAGGAGAAAGGGGGCACTATATTGAACTTTCTAAGTAGTAAACTTGGAAGAAGCTCCAGATAGGAGTTGTTCATCAGATTTCCCTTACTTTCACAAAAAGGTGCAGTGGTAAATGAATAGTGACGGGGGTTACAGTGCACTTATGAGCAGAAGCATCGATTCCTTTGCACTCATTGCTAAAAGTTAACATGTTGACTCTGTATTCAAAGTCTTGCCCTTCTCATTCATGTAAATACAGAAGCAGTGAATCAGTATAAACGCTCTAGCCTAAGGCTGATTTATTTACAAGGTCATTATAATCTTAAAATACTATTTTCAAAATAGCTGCTTTGTACTAATAAAAGAGCTACTATTTTTGGTCCAGTTTAATAAACAGCTCTGGAAAGCTGTTTAATGGGCTGAAAAGATGAAAGTGACTTCTTAAATGTTATTGTCAACTGTCAAGACTGGTACTCTTCATAACAGAAAGCAATTAGATTCTCACTGTTATACTCTTAATGGTGATAGGGTTTTGAAAAATAGAGAATCCACATTTGGCATTGGAAATTTGGGTTGTAACAAGAGTATATCTAGGTAGCATCATCTTATTTTTTGAATCCCTACATCCTAGTGGATTTGGCTGTCTGGTACTTTAAAGAGTATTGCTTTTCAAGAGTGTCGAGGTAATTATAAATCATCTCAACTATTGACAGACTCTTTAGACCACTAAAAATGATTAGATAATCATTTTCACTCATCTTTCTTGAAGAATAGCATCAGACTAACCAAAAGAGGGAAGTGATTCCCTTACAGAAATAGCTGATTATTCAGGACTGAATCTAAGGAAATTATTTGTTGATATTCTTTAGCCAGACCTGTGCTGTTTGCTTAGTAGAGTGGTCTAAGCTGTGTTTTTCAAACTTATCTTTGAAGATATTGCCTGCCCATGCAGACTGATAACACATGTTCCTCCCTGCATCTAGCTACGTGGTGAACATAGGTCTGATCAACAAGCTTCATGGCTGCTTCCTCTCGGTGCAAGGACCGGTGGATGAGAATCCCAAGATGGCCACGTTTCTGCAGCATGCCGCAGAACTCTTACACGGGATGTGCATGCTGTGCTTTGCTGTCACCAGAAGGTAAGGCTTCTACCTGATATCAGTCTGGACTCAACTTTGGAAACATCGCTTAAATCTTGCCTGTCTTGGAGTCATGTCATAAGGATGCAAGTGGTCATCTTGGCCTCTTCTCTTCTTTGCCCTGTCTTTGTCCTTATTGGCCTCCCATATTAAGACTAGCCTTATATTTCTTGTCTTTCCCTGGCTGCACACTCCTGTCAGCGTTTGTTTTTCTTGTTGGTATCATGCACTTAACTACCATTGCTGGAAGAGATCTTAGCAGTCATCCAGCCCTACTGCCACTGAAATTCAGGGGAATCAGGTGATTCTCCTTGAGTTAGTGAGTCAGTGACAAAGCCTACACCAGATCAAGCCAGACCCTCAGCGCAATACTAGCGTCCGTGACTGTGTTCACTTGCTTTGATTTACAGCCTCCTAGGTTTATTTTCCCCTTTTGTCTTTTTCTCTAAGATACTTTCATGTATAAGGGAAGGGAGCCATCCAAAAACAGTAGCTCCCTGGAGTCACATATGGCCTATGTGTAGGACAGACAGCTGGATCAGGTGGAGGCCAGTGGCATGGGCAGTGAAAGAATTCACCCAAAGCAGAGCAAAGGATTATTGAACATACTGCAGGGGGGTCGCAGGCAGCACAGCAGAGGGGAGATGGTCTGTCACGAGGCCGGCGTGGGAGGCTACGGTTGGGGAGGGGTGGAGTGAGGAGTTATGGGGACATACGGAATTTTCTGGTTTTGGTACCTGTGCCTGGTTGTAAGTAGCCCACTGGTCAGCTGGGGCTCATGGATATTGTGAGGTGGACGGCCTAATGGCTCAAAATGGCAGGAGCCTATGCTTCATTTCTTTGAAGACTTTCTCAATTACATATATGGGCAACAGGATCCCTTCCCTTTAACACACAGTGATGTACTCTTCCAGTAGACGTTGAGCCTCTGCCCCGTGCCAGACACAAGACAGGTATCCCAGACACTGCGCTCAAGAAGCCAGAGCCTGGTCTAGGGTCAGACCTGTAAACTCACAGCTGCCACAGAAGAGAATGTTCACCTGCACTCCAGCAGGAGGTCGAGAAAGGTTTCAGTGGACTAAATCGTAAAGGATCCAGGAAGACAATGAAAGCAAGAATGCAACAGAGCAAAGGGGCGTAGCACACGCACTGTGCACCAGCACATTCCTGTATCTCCCTGCCTGCCTGAGGATGTTCTCTGGGCAAGGGCTGTCTGCTGCGGGAGTAAGTGGGTGGTTCGCACCGCAGCCCCGCCAGCCCTCCGGGAGACAGCTCCGAGGTGTGCCGCACAGTCTGTCAGGGGCACTAGGGGCATGCTGTGCGGCCGCACGGCCTTCACTGGCTTTCTCCCTTCCCTCCTTCTGCCCTCGGCTTCCTCACAAGTAAACTGCGTGCACCCATGTCCTTGTTTCGGGGCCCGGTTTGGAGGCAGCCCAAACCCAAGAGATACAGATATACAAGATACTGCCTCACACTTAGTTTGACGTGGCTGTGCGAGGGGGTGACTATGAAGGGTGACAGGAGATGACGTATGACATGAATTCCATAGATGTCAGCTCCCAGGGGGCCAACGGGGAGGCAAGCGCTTATGTACTACGCAGAGCTGTGGGAAGTCACTGAAGTTTTTAAGAGGGAGTAACAGGATCAGATTTCTGTTTAGTGGAAAGTGTAGAAGGAACTGGAATGGCATGAGCCTCGAGGCGGGAGGGGTAACGGAGAGGCTCTTGCATGAGGCAGGTGGGAGCTGCTGAGGGCTATGGGGCCAGCGGAAATAGAGCAGATGCATTAAGAGGAGACAGAATGGATGTAAGGGAGACGGCATAGAGCTTGGTGATGGGTGAAGTAAAAGGAGAGGGGGAAGAACCTAAAATGGCTCCCGGGTTTCTGACTTGAAATTTGTGAGGGTAGATGGTAACATCTCCAGAGCAGGGAATATAAACAGTTTTCCACAGAGGAAATATGCCTAAGGATTAGCCCAGGAGACCAACGTGTCTTTGTATACATGTATATTGTTTTTATGTACATATGCAGCTGGGTTTTAAACAAATCAGTGATTAACGCTTGGTGGGTTTTGAGAACTCTTGATCCATTTTTTCCCCTTATAATTTCCTTCTCCGTCTTCAGTTATTCAACCAATTTCTGTTAGTAGGCCTTGCTACAAAAGCAGATCATTCTAGGAAAAAAGGTCCGGGTGGTTTCCTGGCTTCATTTACCTAGGAAATCCTTAGCAGGATCAGTATCAGCCACTTCTGAGAATGGGGTGAAAGAAGGGTCCCTGATCGCTGCTCTCCTCATCCTTCAGTCCTCAACGTTTCCTGAACACGCCAAGCCACAAGAACACAGGGCTTCCGGCCCCTTCACATTAGTTCGCCTCTGATATGCACAAGACCATTTCAGACTACTTCCCCTTTCTTCCTGGAAATTTTATTCCTAAACTGTAAACTGCAATGGCCATTGAAAGCACTCTGTTACACGTGTCAGACTTTCCCTCCAGAAGGTCACACCAGGGAGAAGGTGGTGTGACTGTTGTATCGGAGTCATTCCCATACGCCCGATTGGGCATCAGGACAAGCCGGCCGCAGCCAGAGAGCTGAGGAAGGTTGTTGTCAGAGCTCCTTTATAACCAGCAGGAACAGAAAGACAAAGAGGAGCGAGGAGGCCTTCAGAAATCGCTTCTTACGCTCTGGCGAGCCCTGAGATAATTCAGTAGGCTGATGAGTCCAGGGCTTTGGGTAAACACTGCAGCTGCCTTCGGCCTACAGCAGGGCGGCCTTTGCTCTACTCTTCTATTGTGTCCTTAATCTTCTCATTTTTCCCAAGGTTTTGTGAAAGACAATTTGGGTGTCAGAGGTTATGTTATTAATCTTTGCTTCAGCCCCGGCGTGGGGTGGGGGGTGGGGGGAAACGGATGATTTTTGTACCAGGCCTGATTTTGAACTTGCATTTAAGTAAAAATTGAAATAGTGTCTTCTGCTGAAAAGATTGATTTTAGGTTAGGATTACTCCAGAATGTGAATCCGAGAACTTTTCACGAGTTATGATTTTTAATTAATCACTTAAGCAAAATTCAACCCTCTGTAATAGGACTTTCAAAGATGCTTATTTATTTGGCCTTCACTGTGATCACTTTTCCATTCTTGGTCCTCTAAGTCGTAAAGAGAAAAGGATAGTTTTCAGATCTCAGGGCAGCATCTCATGGGCTGAGACTCACTGAGGCCCCCTTAAGGTGCTACCTCCTTAGCTGAACTAATAGGATCTGAAAAGTAATAAGTGATTATAAATTGAGCCAACACAGTCTTTTCGCTGAGTCAGCAATCATTTCCTAGTCCGAAACTGTCCTAGACACTACATGGAGGGGCCAGGAAGATCCACAGTCCTTATGTCAAGAGAGGAACTTACAAAACCTAGCTAATTCTGACTGGCTGGAAAAGACTATTCTGAATTCATGAATATATTTACACAAAAAGGAGTTTGTTGGTGTATGTATTTGTGGGATTTATTTTCATATCCATAAACTACACTAATGAAATGGGTTCTAGCCAAGGTCCCCAGAAACCTGTGTCATAAAAAGATAAGAACGACTTCTAATTTAGCTCATTAACTATGTGGATATAAATGAGTGCTTCTCAAGTGTTTAAGGGTGCTTGAAAACCATTTGTTCAGGCAAAGGTAAACTTTAAGTCTGCCTCCCTGAGTTATTCACTCATGCATTAAACAAATATTTATGTAGCACTTGCTCTGTGCCAGGCCCTGTGCTGAGCTTCGGAGGAAGAAGAAATGACTCAGTCATCACTTGTGTGTCTCGAGGACCTTGTCAACTAGTAGAGGAAAGAAGATGCATGTACCAAGACTCACGGTGTAAGACAGGGAGTGATACAGAGGGGAGACGATGACACGTGAAGGCACTTAGCACAATAAACATTGGCTTCTGTTATTACATCATCATCGATGGAGTTAAAGGAGGGAAAGACCATCCTCAGTTGTAGGACTTAGTTGCTCCCTAGAGCGACAAAGATTTAATGTAGGCCTTGAAAGACAGGAAAGGTCGGAACATTCAGAGCTGAGAGAAAGGCAGGTACAGAAAACAGCTAACGCCATGACATCATGGCAGAGATACCCGAAAAACCAATGGAGTACGTCCTTGAGCTGCATTGTGAGATGTGTGTAGTGGTGATTTCAGTGCCTCGCAGGTTGCTAGGAAGTCCGACTGAGACAGTAAACGTAGGAGTACTGTGTGACTACGTAAGTGACTCGCTGAGATGTGGCAGTGGTGCCATCAGAAGCCTTTGGATTACTTGCTAAGAAGCATATTTTGGGAGCATTAATTAACTATCAAAATACCTGACGGGGAACGTGTTAGAGAGAAGGTAGAGAGTGGGAGAAACCATTAATAATCACCTAGGCAAGAAGCAAAAGGAATGAAAAAGAATTTTTTCTAATCCTTTCTAAGTCTCTCTTGTTGTGTATGATCTCATCAGACTCGAAATCATCGTCTCTGTCTGATCTCTCTTCCTTGCACCCCAGATCTAATCTGTTGTCACATTTTGTTGACAGAAAGGAACTTTAATGTTACCTTAATCCAGTCTTCTGTTCATGTGTGAATCTCTTCAATAACCTCCTCCAGTCTATATTTGAATATCTCTTTTGACAGAAAACTCACTACCTACTAAGAGAACTTATTCTGTCATTGATAAGTTTTAATGCCTAAAAAAATCTCTCATAGCCATCTATAACCTGTGTGCCTACTGCTGCCTTTTAGAACTAGTCCTGATTGTTCCTTGACAGTTTGCAGATTATTCTAATCTTGCTCTTCTCCCTGAACTTCTCTGGTCTCACCTTTCCACGTATTTTCCTTTGCTTTTCTTCTCCTGTTCCAAGTACTGGCTATATAACAAAACACCCCAAAACTTAGTGGCATAAAACAACCATCTGTTGGGGCACCTGGATGGCTCAACATGCAAGCATGCAACTCTTGATCTCAGGATCATGAGTTCAAGCCCCACATCAGAGGTAGAGATTACATTAAAAAACCAAATCTTAAAAAAAAAAAAAAAAAAAAAAAAAACCAGCACATCTCTTAATCTCACAGACTCTGTGTGTCGGGAATTTTGTCAAGATACATAGAGAATGGCTTATCTTTGTTCCACAATATCTGGGCCTCAGTTGGAAGAAGGCTAGGAGTTGGAAGAAGGCTAGCAGTTGAAACTTCTCTTCTGTCTGCAGTCTCATATCTGGTATCGTCACCCTGTCTCTTGACATCACTTCTGTTAACTTTTGAACCTTTTGTGGTCATTAGCCACTGTCCTTAGACAAAAGACTTTCTGAGATTGGGAGATAGGAAATGAAGTAAATATAGCAGGACTCAGCAAGTACAAGTAAAGGAAGTAACATTTGGTGAGCACCTTTTATGTGTCCCGGGCTACATGCCCCGTGGAGGGCTCTCCTCCAGGAATCCTGCTTACACCTCCCACGGAGCGTGGTCTCCTCTAGAATGATACGGAGGGGTGACTACTGCATGCTTCAGAGCTAGGGAGTGAGAAGAACACAGGAGCAGGAACTTCTGGGCTGTTCCTATAGTTACACCTGCGAGATGGCTAGTTTAGAGATTTCTGAAAGATCCATCCCTACTAGTAATAAAGACTTAGTTGACTCACAGAGACAGAACGAAGAGACCACTTCACTGCTACAGTTCAGCTTGTGTGTCCACTATGTGCCAGGCGCTGTGCCGGAGAAAGGGAGCTTTCTGGACCATACCCCACAGGGCCGGAGTTTAGAGGCAGCCGCAGTGACTTATCGCTCCCAGAGGGGATGGGGTATGACGAAGGCAGACTGTCCGTGCATGTGTAGGCTCAGCAGGCTCGCAGCAGCAGAGTATACCCAGGGTATACCTGCAGCTGGACTCCCCTTGCCTCTAGGGCCCTGGAGGCCAAGATCTCAAGAAGAAGACCTTTGTGCAGGGTTGTTGGGTTGAACGGACAGATGGGGAGTCAGAAAAATGTGGGTGCTGTTCCTGCTCTCCTAGCTCTGGGACCAGGGGCACATTTAGCTTCTCAAAGCCCGTTTCCTCACATTGTAAAAGTGTATTTGCTAATTCTTCCCACACAATTCTGTCCCACAGACAGGGCAGGGGCCAGTGGGAGCTGGCGCATCTGTCTCTTGCCTGAGGTGCTGTTTTTAATATATATTTATTGTTCCCAACCTTTTCCCAAACAGATTTGAGAGAGATTACAGTATATGTGTTTTTTTAATGAAAAAAAAAATTAGAACAAAAGAAAATAGGAAAAAGTAAGTCAAGGGAGAACAAGTGAAGTTAAGGCACAGATCATATTCACAACAAAGCCCCGATGGACATTTCCTCTTGGAATTCCTACTAGAAGTTTCTACCAGGAAGTTCTATTTAATATGTCAGATTCCTTAAAACTCATTGGCTTTCATCCAAAGTTGGTCATTCCTCCTTTACTACCTTATTCTGCTCATGATTCTTGTCATCTGACCTTAGCTATCTCTAACTTCCTTCTCCCAGAATCCATTTCAGTCCTATTCAGTATAAACAAAGGGATGCTCACCTCAGAAATTTGAGATGGAACCTACTATTTATACGTCTTAATATTTGTCTACTGCTAATTCGTTAGTTTTCTTGTCCTGTGTATTTGTTTTATGTCTTCAACTAAGATTTATCTAAGGAGGGAGACTAAATGTCCTGGCAGTTCCCCTTGAGGCACCTAGCACCAGCCAAAAACAAAATAAAAAGGAGATAGCTTGTGACTGGCAGAGTCAGCAGACACCAGTGTGTACCAACAGGGCCCCATTTCCTGCGCCTTCTCTTCACATAAGAAGGGCTACCCAGGGGCGCCTGGGTGGCTCAGTTGGTTAAGCGACTGCCTTCGGCTCAGGTCATGATCCCGGAGACCTGGGATCGAGCCCCACGTCGGGCTCCCTGCTCGGCAGCAAGCCTGCTTCTCCCTCTCTCACTCCCCCTGCTTGTGTTCCCTCTCTGGCTGTGTTTCTCTGTGTCAAATAAAAATTAAAAAAAAAAATTTAAATAAACAAATAAATAATAAAAAAAATTTAAAAAAAGAAGGGCTACCCACATCTCATGTTCTTCTCCCTCTGAGATAAGGAGATGTCCGAGGCCCTCATTCCTTGGCCAGGAATGAGACTAATTCTTCCTCACTTCCTTCCATTGCTTTATTTATTCATTCTTTTATTCTTTATTCATGTATCTCTTTATTCTTTATCCATTCATTGATTTACTCCTTGTCCATTACTAGTTATTGAGCGCTTGCTACGTGCCAGACATTCATCCAGGCATTAGGGGTATAGTAGTAAACAGAACACCTGCACTTACAGAACTTACAGTCTAATGGGAGAAGAGGACAATAATCCAATAAACAAATCAGATAACATGGATCCGTGGTGGCAGTATGAGAAAATAAAGCGGGTAATAGCACAGTGGCTTGTAGGTGGAGTGGTTAGGGAAGGCCTCTCTGGGAAGAGGACACTGAAGCTAAGGAGTCAACCATGAGAAGATCCAAGGGAGGAATACTGTAGTTGAGAAGAATGCCGCGTTGATGACTTCCAAATACCTGAGGTGGGTGTGCTCCAGAAACAGAGGAGGCAGAACACTAGAATGTAGTGAGCAAAAAACAAAGTGCTAGATAAGGTCAGAGTAAGGGCCAGGAGATGAGCACAGAGAGAGTAGAAGTTTGGGTTCTATTCAGTGTGTCATGGGAAGCAATGTGAGGGTGTTAAGCCAGAGAGTGGCATGATCTGATGACTTAAAAAGTAGTCTGTTTACTCTGTGCGGAGGGGATTCGGGGTGTAGGAAAGGAAGCAGGAAGGGCCGGTCAGGAGAGTACGCAGTCGTCACGCAGCCCTCATACGACACTTCGTCCTCCCGGTTCCCCACCCGGCGGAACACTTGGCCACACAGCCCAGCCTCTGGCAGAGCTCCTTCAGTCAAATTCTGGAGATGGGAGAAGCCAGAACATCAGCAAAACCAGCCCAAATCAGCAGCGGGCCCTTTGCTGCCTACAGTGACTATGGGAAGGCTGAAGTTAGGAGGCCAGAAACGTCCCATCAGAGAGGCCTGTTTGGACTGTTGCCCACAGTTCCACGATCCAGAACTACATCCTGTTGTCAGTGACCCTGCTTTCATTCTCACCTCCTGGGCTCCTCTGACCCTTCTCCCTTCCACCTTTAGGTGCCCCAGACTCTCTTGAGGCCATCACCTCTATATCTTCCACTTTCTTGGGCCTCCATTCAGACCTCTGCCGGAGCCCAGTTTCTTCTGAGTGGCCTCACCCTCTACCCCCGTTCCCACGGGTGTTCCCTGGTCTTCCTCTTTTCCAGCCTCTTCCAGGTTGTCAATTCCAAACAACAAGAGTGTTTACCTCTTTTCATCATCTATCACTTCTCTTCCCAGGAGGGTTTTCTTCTCAGAAGTTCCTCTTTGTGTTCAACCAGAACTCGTCATCAGGCACTTTGGAAGTTGTCCCAAGTATTCGCCAGCCTCACCCTACTTGATAACCTTACTCTTTAATTGTCCCTATATTTTTTCTCTTCTCTAACCAGAGGTCCAGAGGTCTTATAATGCTTACACATACATCTTTCCCACCTTCAGTTTTCTCCTCTTCTTACATCTCCACTAAGTCATCCATAATCCCTTCAATGGAACTCCAAATTAGATCTTCATTTTTTTTAAGGATTTTATTTATTTATTTGACAGAGGGAAACACAGCTAGAGAGGGAACACAAGCAGGGGGAGCGAGAGAGGGAGAAGCAGGCTTCCCACTGAGCAGGGAGCCTGATGTGGGGCTCGATCCCGGGTCTCCGGGATCATGACCTAAGCCGAAGGCTTAACCAACTGAGCCACCCAGGCGCTCCTCAAATTAGATCTTTAGATCTGTATCAAACAAGCTATAGGGTGTGTGGGTGTGTGTGTGTGTGTGTGTGTGTGTGTGTGCGCGCACGCACACGGCGCAGGAGAGAATAATTTTCAAAGTAGATTCACAGCTGTTACAAGATCCCAGGACTGAACAGAATCTTGGACCTCCTCGTGTTCCAAGCCCAGCGGAGGTTTGGTACCCTCTGCCACTTGAGTGGATGTGATCTTCCTCTTTTTCCAGAATAGGAAAGAATGCGATACCTCAACCAACATCCCGTTTAACTTTGGGGTGTTCTAATTCTTAGAAAGATTTTCATAAGTTTATCTACTATCTGTTTTCAGGTAAACAATAAATAAATAACAATATAATATCTGTCCAGTTTGAAAATAACGTTTATGGCCTTCAGTTCTGAGGTACATTTCCCACTTTCTTCAGATGTCCCTCAGATGACATTGTTTGCGGATATTTCCACCATGCAAGTCGCTCCGCGAGGGGACTTCCTGACACATCCGTGTCCTGAATGTACTTGGTCACCCGGTGCTGGAGCCAGTGTTTCCAGGGCAGTGGAGCAGGACTGAGCCTTTCTAGTTATATCTATGCTCCTATTAATTCAGCCAAAAATGGAATTATATTCATTGGTAAACAAGCTCTTTCCTCATTTGGACTGTTAGGCAGCTAATTTGCTAAGTCTTTTTCCCCCATTACCACTGAGAGCTATATTCCAATCCCTGCCGCATACCATGTTCCATTTCCAAACATACGTGGTTAGTTTTTATAAAAATCTAAAAACGGGATTCAACAGTCATTTCTATAGATTTCATCCTTTTTTTCAGTTCTCATTTATTTTTAGTTAACCTTTTTTATTGATTACTTCCTTCCTTGATACTGTCTTCACTTTGCTTCTAGGATACCACACTTTCCTGGTTTTCCTCCTACTCCATTGGTTTCTATTTTTCTAGTTTTCTTTGCTGATTTCTTCTCTCCCCAACTTCTAAATGTTTGATTATCCCAAGGTTCAACACTCAAACCACTGTCTATGCTCACTTACTGGATAGGCTCCTGGCTTTAAATACCATGTAGGTATTGATGACTCCCAAATCTCCTAAGCCCAACCACGACTCTGACCTTAGGCTTATTTATTCAGTCATTTGGCAAGTCTTTATTGAGTGGCGACCATATGTCAGACCACTTTTCTAAGCCCTGGGGACAAAACAGACAAAAATAGCTACCCTTGGAAAACTCATTTTATCCAATTTCTAATGCATTATCTCCACTTAGACATCTAATAAGCATCTCAGATTTAACAAGTTTACGACTGAACTCCTGGTTTTCCACCCCAGTCATGCTCTATCCACCATCTTCCCTATGTCTAGAAATGGCAGCCACATTTTTCCAATTAATCAGGCCAAAATCCACTGAGCCATTCTTTTATTCCTCTTTCTGTCACACCTACATCCAGTCTATCAAGAAATCCTGTTGGCTTTCCCATCTGAAGATTTTCAGAATCCAACCACTTTCCACCATATTCATAGCTATAAGTGTGGTCCATCCATCATGAACTCTCATTTGAATAATCCAGATAGCCTTCCTGCCTCTGCCTTGGCTCTTCTAAAAGCTTTACAACCAATCAGCTATAGTGATTATTTTTAAACCTAAGCCAGATACATCACCCCTCTGCTCAGAACCTTGCAATGACTTTCCTTCTCAGTGAAATCTTTATAATGTCCTTACAGTTGTCTCTAAGACCCTACCTGCTCTTCTTCCTGGCCCCTCTGATCCCGTCTCCTGATGTTCTTGCACTCGTTGCCTGCTGTAGCCACACTGGCCTTGCTGTGTCTTGAACATGTGCTGCGCGTTCCTGACGCCAAGACCTGCGACTCGCTGCTTTTCTGTCAAAAACGCTCCAGCCTAATACCCTCATGGCTTCCTTCCTCACTTTCTGTAGAGCTCTGCTTACTTAATAGCTTAGAAAGAGCTTCCCCTGGGGTGCCTGGGTGGCTCAGTTGTTTCGTGTCTGCCTTTGGCTCAAGTCATGATCCCGGGGTCCCTGCTTGGCAGCCTGCTTCTCCCTCTCCTGTTTCCCCTGCTTGTGTTTTCTTTCACTGCTCTGTCAAATAAAATCTTTAAAGAAAGAAGGAAGGAAAGAAAGAGAAGGGGGGAGGAAAGGGAAAGGAAGGGGAGGGGAGGAGGGGGAGGGAGGGGAGGGAAGGGAAAGGAAGGGAAGGGAAAGGAAGGGAAGGGAAAGGGAGGGAAAAAAAAGGAAAGGAGAAAGGGCTTCCCCAACCATCCTATATAAAATAGTATTACACATTCACCTACGTCTTCATACCTGGCTGTGTCCCCTGCTTCTCTGTAGCACTTTGAAACCTGACATACTTTATATCACATACATTGTTTATTTGTTCCTAGTACCTTCCTGCACTAAAATGCCAGCTTTATCCGGAAACGGATAAGTCCTAGTGCCTTTAGTAGTGCTTGTCACAAAGTAGGTCCTCGGTAAATACTTGTGAATGACTAGTCCCGTTGTGATAAGCAGAATAATGCCTCTCCTGGACGCTCCCCGAAGACAGTAAAGTGCACAGTCCTCTCAAGTGCACATGGGACGTGTTCCAGGGTAGACCAGCCGTTGGCCAACGATGAAGTCTCAAGAGATTTAAAAAGATAGCTACCATTCAAGGTGTCTTCTCTAACTACAACAGGATAAAGTTAGAAATCAGTAACAGAAGTAAATCTAAAAAATCCACAAATTTGTGGAAATGAAATAACACACTCTTTTTTTTTTTTTTAAGATTTTATTTATTTATTTGACAGAAACACAGCCAGAGAGGGAACACAAGCAGGGGGAGCGAGAGAGGGAGAAGCAGGCTTCCCCCCGACGTGGGGCTCGATCCCCGGTCTCCGGGATCATGACCTGAGCGGAAGGCAGTCGCTTAACCAACTGAGCCACCCAGGCGTCCCTGAAATAACACACTCTTAAACGACAGATGGATCAAGGAAAAGAATCACAAGGGAAATTAGAGAATACTTAATGATGAATGAAAATGGAAACACAATATATCAGAACTTATAAGACATAGTAAGAGCACTGGTGAGGGGGGAAGTATATAACAACATTTACATTAAAAAAGAAATATCTCAAATCAACAACCTAACTGTACAGGGGCACCTGGGTGGCTCAGCTGGGTACGTGTCTGCCTTTGGCTCAGGTTGTGATTCCAGGGTCCTGGGGTCAAACCCTGCATGTGGTTCCCTGTGGAACAGGGAGTCTGCCTCTCTCTCCCTCTCCCTCTACCCACCCTTCCCTCCCACTCGTGGTCACTTGCTCTCTGTCCCTCTCCCTCTCCAATAAATAAATAAAATCTTTAAAAAAATCAACTATACAACTTAAGGAACTAGAGAAAGAAGAACAATTTAAACTCAAAGCTAGCAGAGGAAGGAAATAATAAAGATTATAGCAGAGATCAGTGAACAATTAAAAAAATCAATGAAACCAAAGTTTGAGTTCTTTGAAAAGAACAATTGACAAAACCTTCAAGTAGATGAACTAACAAAAGAGAGAGAGAGAAGAATCAAATTACTAAACTCAGAAATGAAAATGGGATGCTCACTTTGGCAGCACATATACTAAAACTGGAACAATACAGAGATTAGTCTGGCCCCTGCAGAAGGATGACACTCAGATTCTTGAAGTGTTCCATATTTTCTATAGTTATAATATACTTGAAATTTACTGAGAGTATATTTTAAGAATTCTACCACCAAATAAAAGATAACTATGTGAAGTAATGGACGTGTTAACTTGATTGTGAGAATCACTTCACAGTGTATCCATATATCAAATCATCACATTGTATACTTTAAATAAGTTATAATTTTGTTGTCAACTATACCTCTATACCCATAAAGTGGGAGAAAAAAAGAATGTGGGAACAGTACTATCAATCCTTCAGAAATAAAAAGGATTATGAGAGAGTCCTATTAACAATGTATGCCAACAAATTGCATAACCTAGATGAAATGGATAAACTTCTAGAAACAAAGTACCTACCAGGGCTAAATCAGAAAGAAAGATAAAATCTGAATAGACCTATAGAACTGGTAAGGAGAGTAAATCAGTAATCAAAAATGTTCAAAGGATAGAAAGCCTTAGACCTGATAGCTTCAGCTGAGAATTCTACCAAACATTTAAAGAACTAACACCAATCTTTCTCAAGATTTTTCCAAGAACTGAAGGGAAGGGAACACTTCATAACTCATTCTATGAAGCCAGCATTACCCTGAAATCAAAACCAGACAAAGATACTACAAAAAGAGAAAACTACACACTGATATCATCCCTTATGAACATTGACGTAAAAATGTTCAAAAAACTACCAAGCCCAATTTAGCAGGCA
This sequence comes from Spilogale gracilis, assembly GCA_004023965.1. Classification (NCBI taxonomy): domain Eukaryota; kingdom Metazoa; phylum Chordata; class Mammalia; order Carnivora; family Mephitidae; genus Spilogale; species Spilogale gracilis. Next base: position 165,282 of record PITA01000689.1, on the reverse strand, counting down.
TAGTAAAAGGATTATATATCATGACTAAGTGAGATTTATTCCTGCAGTGCAGAAAAGGTTCCGCACAGGGACCATAGTCATTGTAATTAGACCACATTGACAGAATGATGGAAACAAAAATGCATGATCATCTCAATTGATACAGAAAAGACATTTGACAAATTCAGTACCCTTTCATTATAAAAACACTTGGGGGGACGCCTGGGTGGCTCAGTTGGTTAAGTGACTGCCTTCAGCTCAGGTCATGATCCTGGAGACCCAGGATCAAGTCCCACATCAGGCTCCCTGCTTGACGGGAAGCCTGCTTCTCCCTCTCTCACTCCCCCTGCTTGTGTTCCCTCTCTGGCTGTGTTTCTTGCTGTCAAATAAATTTTTTTTAAAAATCTTTAAAAAAAAAAAAAACACTTGGGGTGCCAGGGTGGCTCAGTTGGTTAAGCATCCAACTCTTGCTTTCAGCTCACCTCATGATCTCAGGGTTGTAAGATCAAGTCCCACATCAGGCTCCAGGCTCAGAATGGAGTCTGCTTGAAAGAGTCTCTATCTCCCTCTCCCTCCCTCTTTGTCTCTTCCCCTGCTCATGCATGTGCACACATTCTCTCTCTCCCTCTCAAATAAATAAAATCTTTTTTAAAAAATTTGAAAGGCACTCAAAAAAATAGGAATAGAAAGTACCTCCACATAATAAAAACCATATATGCACATCCCACAGGGAGCATCATAATGATGGTGAAAGACTTGAAGCTTTTCCTTTAAGATCAATAACAAGGGAAGGATGCCCACTTCCTCCACTTCAATTCAACATAGTATTGGAATTTCTAGCCAAAGCAATTAGGCAAGAAAAAGAAATAAAAGGCATTCAAATCAGAAATGAAGTAGTAGAATTGGCTCTGTTTGCAAGTGATATGATCTTATATGTAGAAAACTCTAAAGAGGGGCACCTGGGTGGCTCAGTTGGTTGAGCGACTGCCTTCAGCTCAGGTCATGATCCCAGAGACGCGGGATCGAGTCCCACATCGGGCTCCCTGCTCAACAGGAAGCCTGCTTCTCCCTCTCTCACTCCCCCTGCTTGTGTTCCCTCTCTGGCTGTGTTTCTCTCTGTCAAATAAATAAATTCTTTAAAAAAAAAAAAAAAGGAAAAGAAAACTCTAAAGATTTCACACACACACACACACACACAGAAGACCTGTTAAAACTGGTAAATGAGTTTGGCAAAGTAGCAGAATACAAAGTCAACTAACAAAAAGTAGTTTCATTTTTATACATTAACAATGAACAGTCTCAAAAAGGGAATTATGAAAACAAGTCCATTCACAATAGCATCAAAAAAATGAAATATTTAGACATTAATTTAACCAAGAAAGTGAAAGCTTTATATGGTAAAGGACAAAACATTGCCAAAAGAAATTAAAGAAGGTATAAAAAAGTAATTGGAAACATATTCCATGTGCATGGATTAGAAGACAATATTGTTAAGCAGTCATTACTTCCCAAAGCAATCTGTGGATTTTATGTAGTCCCTAGCAAAATCTCTAAGACTTTTTTTGCAGAAATAGAAAAAAATGATCCTGAAATTCATATGGAATCTCAAGGGACCCCAAATAGACAAAACAGTCTTGAAAAAGAAGAACAAAGCTAAAGGACTCACACTTCGTGATGTCAAAACTTACTTCAAAGCCATAGTAATCAAAACTGTTTGATACTGGCATGTAGACATATGTTAACAACAGAACAGAATAGAGGACCCAGAAATAAACCCTCTCACATGTGGAAAAATGATTTTTGACAAGGGTGCCAAGACCATTGAATAGGAAAGGACAGTCTCTTTAACAAGTGGTGCTGGGGAAACTGGACATCCACATGCAAAAGAATGAAGGTGGACATTTTTCAAACACCGTGACTCAAAATGGCTCAAAGACCTAAAACTATTAAACTCAGGAGAAAATGGAGCGGAAGCTTCGGGACATGGGATTTGGCAATGATTTCTTGGATAAGACACCAGAGACATAGACAATAAAAGAAAAAGTAGACAAATTGGACCTCATGAAAGAATTTTAAATTTATGCATCAAAAGGCACTATCAACACAGTAAAAAGGCAACCTGGAGAATGGGATAAAATATTTGCAAATTATATATCTGACAAGGAATTAATATACAGAAATCATGGAAAACTCCTAAAACTCCACAACAACAACAAAAACACTGTTTTAAAAAATGGGTAAAGGCTCCTAGGAGGTTCATTTGGTTGGGTGATTGCCTTTGACTCAGGTCATGATCCTAGAGTCCCAGGATTGAGTCCCCATCAGGCTCCCAGCTCAGCAGGGAGTCTTCTTCTCCCTCTGACCCTCTCTCCTCACATGCTCTTTCTCTCTCTTTCCCTCTCTCTCTGTTTTTCTCTCTCTCTCTCTCTTTCTCTCTCTCAAATAAATAAATGGGCAGAAGACTTATATAGCCATTTCTCCAAAGAAGATAAACAAATGCCCAATAAGCACATGAAAAGGAATTTAACATTACTGATAATAAAATGCAAATCAAAACTATAGTGAGATACCACCTCATACCCATTAGGATGGCTACGGTCAAACCAAAAAAAAAAGGCACTAGCAAGTGTTGGTCAGGATGTGGACAAATTTGAACCCTTGTGCATTATAGACTTAGCTGCTGTGGAAAACATGGCAGTTATTGTTTAATAGGTGTAGAGTTTCAGTTTTACATGATGGAAGTGTTATGGGAATGGTTGGTGGCGAAGGTTGAACATCATAATGAATGTGTTTAATACCAATGAACCGTACACCTAAAATAAGATAGTAAATTTTATGTTATATGCATTTTCCAAAAAATGGGGGAAAGAATAATGCCCTGCCAGAGATATCTATATCCCAATCCCCCAAAACAGTAAATGTGTTATTTCACATAACAAAAGAGATTTGCAGAAATTAAGTTAAGATCTTGGGATGAGAAGATTATCCTGTTTTATCCAGGTGAACCCAATGTAATTACAACAGTCCTTGGAAGTGAAAGAGGGAAGTGGGAAACTGAGTGTTAGACTTGAAGGTGCTCTGCTGCTGAGTTTGAAGATGGAGGAAGGGGCCACAAGCCAAGGAATGCATTTGTGCTCTAGAAGCTATGAAACGCAAGGAAACAAATTCTCCCCTGGAGCCTCTGGAAGGAACATAGTTCTGGTGACACCTGATTTTAGCACAGTAAGACTGATTTTGGATTCTGACTTCCCAAACTGTATGAGAATAAATTTGTATTGGTTTGAGCCACTAGCTTGTGATAATGTGTTCTATCAGCAGTAGGAAACTGATATGTATGCCTGCCCCTCATGTAACCTCCCTGAGACAGGGGCCTGGTCTTCTTTGGCTGCATATGTCACAGGTGTTCACCGTTCTTGGAGCACAGGCACTTTGGCTTTTCAAATTGAGAGTATCTCACAGATCATCATGGCCCTCGGGCTCACCACAAAGTCTGATGAATGACATCACTGAATGTAGGTCAGCTTTCCCAGAATATCCCTGTAGTTAAGAGTCCACACTGGACTACCTCTAATAAAATAATTCACTTTTTTTTTAAGATTTTATTTATTTGACAGAGAGAAACACAGCCAGAGAGGGAACACAAGCAGGGGGAGTGAGAGAGGGAGAAGCAGGCTGCCCGCAGGGCAGGGAGCCCGATGTGGGGCTTGATCCCGGGACTCCGGGATCATGACCTGAGCCGAAGGCAGTCGCCCAACCAACTGAGCCACCCAGGTGCCCCAAAATAATTCACTTTTTAAACAATGAAGTTTATATCCATCATTGGGAGAGACAGTGATTTAATCCCACCCCACTCCCAACACTATGCAGACCATTGAGTGGAATTCTCAAGGTTCAGGGTCTAAAATGGGAAGTTCTTGCAAGATGCCTGGGGATTCCAGAACTGAAGGAATGAAAAGAGCCAAAATCCAAGAAGATAGGAGAGCAGTCTAGAAGATCACTAGCACTGAGGATCAGGGTTGATGTTACCAAGCCAGAAAAATGGGGACCAGGCAGAAGAGAGCAAACAAGCCAGGAACAAACAGGGGAAAGAGGGTTGTAGTATCCTATGCTGTTACACTTGCTTTTTGGAGCCAAATAAAGGTGAAGCTTTTTATCTTGGTGAGGTCCCAAAAGTTCATTTTCCTTGCCTTTGGAGATGTGTCTTGAAAGAAGTTGCTGTGGCCAGTGTCAAAGAGGTTATTACCTATATTCTCCTGTAGGACTTTGATGGATTCCTGCCTCACATTGAGGTCTTTCATCCATTTAGACTTTATCTCCCTGTATGGTGTAAGAGAGTGATCGAGTTTCATTCTTCTGTGTATAGCTGTCCAATTTACCCAGCACCATTTCTTGAAGAGACTGCCCTTTTTCCATTGAATACTTTTCCCAGATTTGTCTAAGATTAGTTGACCATAGAGTTGAGGGTCCATATTTGGGCTCTCTATTCTGTTCCACTGATCTATGTGTCTGATTTTGTGCCAGTACCATGCTGTCTTGTGATTACAGCTTTGTAATATAGCTTGAAATCAGGCAACATGATACCCCGAGCTTTTTCTTTTCAACATTTCCGTGGTGATTCTGGGTCTTTTCTGGTTCCATTCAAATTTTAGAACTTTTGGGACTTCATCAATATAAAAAGCTTCTGCACAGCAAAGAAAACAGTCACCAAAACAAAGAGGCAACCAACAGAATGGAAGAAGATATTCACAAATAACACAACAGACAGAGGGCTAATATCCAAGATCTATAAAAAAAACTTCTCCAACTCAACACCCAAAAAACAAATAATCATGTCCAAAAATGGGCATAATACATGAACAGACACTTATCCAAAGAAGACATACAAATGGCTAACAGACACATGAAAAAAATTGTTCAACATCATTAGCCACCAGGGAAATTCAAATCAAAACCACATTGAGATACTACCTTACACCAGTTAGAATAGCAAAAATTGACAAGGCAAGAAATAACAACTGTTGGAGAGGATGTGGAAAAGGGATAACCCTCTTGCACTGTTGGTGGGAATGCAAGCTGGTACCATCACTCTGGAAAACAGTATGTAGATTCCTTAAGATGTTAAGAATAGAGCCACCCTATGACCCAGCAACTGCACTACTGAGTATTAGTGAAAAGAAGGGACACATGCATCCCAGTGTTCATAGCAGCAATGTCCACAGTAGCCAATGTGGAAGGGAGCCAAGATGCCCTTAACAGATGAATGAATAAAGAAGATGTAGAAGATGTCCATGTATACAGTGGAATATTATTCAGCCATCAAAAAAGGATGAATACCCACCATTTGCATCGACATGGATGGAACTGGAGGGAACTGTGCTAAGTGAAATAAGTCAAGCAGAGAAAGACCATTATCATATAGTTTCCATTATCTGTGGAACATAAGGAATAGCATGGAGGACATTAGGAGAAGGAAGGGAAAAATGAAGGGGGGAAAATTCAGAGGGGGAGATGAACCATGAGAGACTATGGACAACAGGAAACAAACTGAGGGGAACGAATTAGCCTGCCAGTGGATATTAAGGAGGGCATTTTTGCATGGAGCACTGGGGGTTATATGCAAACAATGAATCCTGGAACACTACGTCAAAAACTAATGATGTACTATATGGTGACTAACGTAACATAATAAAAATTTAAAAATAAAATAGAACTCATCAAAAAAAAAAAGAATACCAAAGGTAAATGGGATGGCATTTGATTCATGCTCACACAAATCACTGCTTTTTTTTTTTTTTGCACATCTATACTTTCTAATAAGACAAAGTAGGATTTTCAGATGCTGTGCAGGAGTGTTGATGGTCCAGTTATAGTTTTTCCTAATTGAATGGTGGCTTTTAATGAACAAAACTTAATATACCGCCAAGATCTCTAGTTCTAGAGAACAAACAAAAACACTTTAAAATTCAGTAAAACTGAGAAGAGCTCATAATGTAATATATAAAGTTTCAGAGCTGATTTCTCATATCTTCTATGTATTTTTAGAAGAAAGTTTTATAACTTATGTCTGATATGAATAAGGCCTCTTACATTTTTATTATAAACATTTGGGCTTAAAGTGGTTGTAACTGACAGTTAAAAACAACAGGAATAAGTGACCTTTTCATGGATAAATTATCTCTATTTCACACTAAATCAAAAGTGAATATTCCCTCGTCTTTCCAGGCCCACATTAGTTCTGTGCAAGGCAAATGTAGTAGACAGGCCCTCTCCCTTCTCCTCAGTCCTGTACATTCTGTGGGCTCACTTTAAAATGAGGAGTCTTGCCTAGAAGGCAGCCTACAGAATAGAAGATATTTGCAAATGACATATTGGATAAAGAGTCAGTATCCAATATCTATGAAGAAATTATCAAACTCAACACCCAAAAAAATAATCCACTTAAGAAATGAGCAGAAGCATGAATAGACATTTTTCCAAAGAAGACATCCAGGTGGCTAACAGACACATGAAAAGATGCTCAACATTATTCGTCATCAGGGAAATACAAGTCAAAACCCCCTTGAGATACCACCTCACATGTGTCAGAATGGCTAAAATTGACAAGATAAGAAACAATAGGTGTTAACGAGGATGTGGAAAAAGGGGAACCCTCTTGCACTATTGGTGGGAATGCACACCGGTGCTGCCACCCTGGAGAACAGTATGGAGGTTCCTCAAGAAGTGAACTACCCAATGATCTAGCAATTGCCCTACTAAATATTTACCCAGAGGATAAAAAAATACTGATTCGAAGGGGTACACACACCCCAGTGTTCATAGTAGCATTATTAACAATAGGCAAACTATGGAAAGAACGCAAATGTCCACTGGCTGATGAGTGGATAAAAGAAGATGCGGTATATACATGCAAGGTGGAATATTATTCAGCCATCAAAAAGAATGAAATCTTGGCATTTGCAGTATTGTGGATGGAGTTAGAGCGTATTATGATGCTAAGGGAAATAAGTCAGAGAAAGACAAATACCATATGTTTTCACTCATATGTGGAATTTAAGAAACAAAATAGATGGACCTATGCAAGGGGGGAAAAGAGAGGGAAACAAACGGTAAGACTTAATGATAGTGAACAAATGGAGGGTTGATGGAGGGAATTGGATGGGGAACGGGCTGGATGGGTGACCGGCATTAAGGGGGGTGCTTGCTGTGGTGAGCAGTGGGTATTCTATGTATGTGATGAATCACCAAATGCTCCTGAAACCAACATTATTACAGTATATGTTAACTGACTAGAATTTATATAAAAATGTGGAAAAAAATGATCTTTTCTCTGAAGCAATATTGTTTGCATTTTGAACCATTTCCACATCTAAGTTATTGAATGGTTATTTAATTCATTTTTCTGGGTCAGCATTTTTATTTCATCAGGAGAATATCCTGGGAAAGATCCAGGAAAGATCCTGGGTTGTGTTGTTTATGATTTGTGAACAGTGTTTTCCTAAATAATAGGATGGAATGGAGAGAGGAAGAAAGAAGTAGTCTGATGATCTTCACTTCTTTTTTTTTTTTTTCATTTATTCTTTTGGAGAAGTAAAAGCAGTGAATCCGTGTCATTTAAATGTTTGGAAAGATTAAGTATGACAAATTGCTTTAAATGATAAAGTTCTATTTCTGAGTGCCTGTATTTGTATAAGCTGATAATCACTTTCAAAACAACACAGGCCGTAAAGGTAAGGTCAACATTCTGAATCATAGAGAAAAAAAAACTCTTGTCACCAGCAATGATGTCACTCATTCCCAAATTTCCAAAAGCCTATTGGAAATTAACTTTAGGTAGAAATGTCTTCTGACTTGCCATTGGTTCTAAAAGGCCGTTAGTGTTAAGCAAACATGGACCCCCTTTTGGGAGCCTATATAATAAAGTCAGACACGGGACGCCTGGGTGGCTCAGTTGGTTAAGCGACTGCTTTCGGCTCAGGTCATGATCCCGGAGACCCGGGATCAGGCTCCCTGCTCTGCGGGAAGCCTCTTTCTCCCTCTCTCACTCCCCCTGCTTGTGTTCCCTCTCTGGCTGTTTCTGTCTGTCAAATAAATAAAATCTTTAAAAAAAATAAAATAAAATAAATAAAGTCAGACATATTAATTTCTACTCATGTTTCCAGTCAGGGTCTGACCCCAAGCTCTTAGGGCCATAATGGAGGGAAAGAAGAAAGGGCCAACTGACATTAGCTAACAAAGTTTGTGTAAAGTTTCAGATGGTCCTGTGAGCAAGTAAATATCATTTCTTGCCTTTGTGTTCAAATCCTGTCCCATAAAACAAAAAATATCTCTCCGTGATGATACAAGATTACATTACAGTCTCCCTGTACTTTAACAGTGTTCAGTTAACCCCAAGATTTGACTTAAGAAAGGGGATGGAAAGAAAAGTCACCTCCTGGTTACCCTGGATGTTTTGGTCCTCAGACTTGCCTTTGCCACTGATAAATGTATATGACGTAGAACGTCTCAACTAATCTTCACGGATGCAGTAAAGGGGAGCAAAACCTTCCCTACGAGCTGTGAAAAACTGAGAGTGAGATCGGGTAAAAGATGTGAATGGACTTAGCAGATCCTGTTATATGACAACGAGATGACAGTGTTTCCTGAAAGAGCTACTTGAGAAAAGAATAAGGTGTAAAATGTCATCTCACGTCCCTGGTATCAGAAATAGCCCACATTCAAGATATAAATGTCTACCATAGTTATGAATAAAACTCTACTTTGAGGAGACTAGTAGCAAATTGGAAAACTAGACAGGGGACCAGAAACCTGCCAGCCAGCACTTCAGAATTCTCATCAGTACCATCTCCAGAGTGTTTCTGGGCAAGTGAATGAGATTAGCATAGATCGTTAATGCCCCTCTCACATTCTGGATTCCATCTGAAAAGAACAACAAAAGTAACCTGTGGGGTATGCACAGTGGGGACCTGTGTCATGTTATCATAAAGGAAGACACTGAGCAGGGACTTGTAACTTCTCTTCCAGGGGAGGGTGGGGAGGGGGTGGTGGCGGAGGAGGAATATGTCCATGAAAGGAGGTGACCCGAGGGTTTGTGTAGAACAGGCAGCTAGACCAGCTGCAAACCTCCCATCTCGGATTCCAACCCAGGGGAGAGAAAGTGAGGGCTTCTTTCCAAGCATTTCAGCAGAGGAATCTCTCTCAGTTCCGTGAGCTCTGAACTATGACAGGTGCCATCCCTGAACACTGGACCATGAGAGAAAGAGTATGTCTTTTAGTACCTTAGGCCCTGGGGTCAGAGTGAAGGAGGAGAGGCCCCACCCGGAGAGAGTGAGAGAGAGCTTGTTCCTCAGAGGGAAATCTGGGTGCAGTTTCTAGGGGGGGAATGGTGGACGAAGGCTTGGTGGCCACAGTTACTAAAACTGCAAGCTCTTGGTCGCTAGATGCTTCTGTGGACCCGAATGCAGGAGTCAGGTGGATCTGGCAAACCCATGCCGGCTCTCCTATTGATTTTAGGAGCTCATTTGCCACTGCTATTGCTTCTTGTTCTTGTTCACCCGTAGCCCTGCCTGCTGCAGTTACTAAGCTAACTTCACGGTGATTCGTAGAAGGCTAACCAGCACTGGCTTGTTCTTGGGGGTCTGGCCCTACAATCCGTCCCGCCAGTATTCCTCAGTGATGGAACTGTGCTTTCAAAAGCAGCCGAAGGGTCTCCCTGCCATAGGACACCAACACGCTACTGAGTTTTTGAGGCCTCGCACTTTCCTGGTAGCTGCCTCCTCTGAGATTCTCTTCGTGCATCCAGAAAGGAGACTGTGGTATTTTGGAGTTCCAGTAGCTCCACTGGATTCTGTCCAGTTTGCCCAGACCTCGAAGCTAAACACAGTAAGCCTACCTAGGCTACAAAGCTCAGGGGGCTTCTCCCAGGGGAGAACAGGGCCTACAGCTGCACTCCTGGGCAGGGAAAGGCTGTGGGCCGCATCCCTTCTCTGAGGTTTCTGGTTACCTTATTCAAAGACTCAGATGGTTTGCTTTTAACGGTCTGCTTGTCTCGTTCCATTTGACCTATAAAAATGCTCACCTCCTTAAGTAGATTTCTTCTAAAGAGTTGAATGTTTCTTTGTCAGGTCATACAGCATATTTGACAATAATCGCCAGGACCCCACAGGACTGACCTCTGCTCTTCAGGCTACAGACCTGGCTGGAGTTCTGCACATGCTCTACTGTGTCCTGTTCCACGGCACCATCTCAGACCCCAGCACTGCCAGTCCCAAGGAGAGTTACGCCCAGAACACGGTCCAGGTGGCCATCCAGAGTTTACAGTTCTTCAACAGTTTTGCAGCTCTCGATCTGCCTGCTTTCCAGGTACCACGCGTTGGTCGGTGTTGGTATTAACCACCAAGAGCTCGTATTTCCATGTAGGTAACGGTGTGAGGTTCTTCTCCGGGATTTGGGACATAAGGAATAAACCACAATAAAGGAAATCAGAATACATACCATTTATGAAGCTGCTATCTTCTGGGAACTGTGATAGGTTCTCTATGTATGTGTTCTCATTTATTCTCACGATAGCCCTGCGAAATAGTATACCCATTCTACCGAGGGAAATGCCGACAGCTAAGTAATTTACCCAAGGTTACACGTCGCTTGGCCAGGACTGGTACCTAGTTTTCTGACCTCCAAATCTGTGCCACTCTACTACTAATAAATCTTTTCTTAACTTCTTTATAGAAAAGTGTTATTATCCCATCAACTTTTAAATACTAAGGAAAGCCATGGTTCCTTACACAAACAGAACCAAAATTAGAGAAGTTGTTCTGATTGAGAGGGCGTTCCGTGAGTGATTCGGCTGATTCGTGTCCAGTGTAAAGTGCACGAGTGCACACCCCTATCAATTCAGTTTTTATAGCTGAAGAAAGAAGAATTGCTTTATGCTATAACACCAGACAGTCCACTGAGAAATAGATTTTTTTCATGTAGGAAATTTAATTTTCAAAAACACTGAACCTTTGGAATAGAGCAAGCCCCAAGGAGTAGACTTCTCTTTCGGTTTATTAACTGTCAAGCGATTTCATTAAAAAAGGGACAAACTTGGCAGATGATGAAGCCGTAATTTAGACGAATTGCTTTGCTTGGAGGGAGAAGGGTTATGGAGATACAAATGTATGAAAATAGTGGACTTTGGCCATTCCCGGTGAGAAGAAACGCTTTGTTTTGTAGCCGATAAGTGTGGAATTCTTGTCTGTGTCATTCCATTCACAACAGGAAATTAGTAAGTTGTATCATTGGATTCGGTATCTTTCGACTTTGCAGATAGACAGGGTTCTATCCATCCCAAGAACAGGAGTCTCTTTAGGGTTAATGCATTTCAGTTTCCAGAGCACTTGCAGTGGTTTGAGGTTACAGGCACACCTCACACGGGACGTGTCTGCTCCAGAAAATGCCGCGGTTCGTGCCTCTGGGTTGAACATAACATCTGTGTTTTATGAAGAACCAAGCTCATCGTGTTCAGTGTGGAAACAGCTCGGAAATCAGGAGACACTAAGTTTTTGCCCTCAGAACATGGAGACCAGAAGTCACCCATCAGCTAGTCCAAGTAGAGTGATTTCCCTTGTCACCCGGGATCGTGGAAAGAAAATATCCGAGAACTGTCTCTTAGCCTCTGGTGTTATAGGTCTTCCGGCCAGGATTCATACTGCCGCGGGGTGCTCCGCATGATAAGCGCCTGTGTTCGGCCAGCCATTCCATCGGTCACTTCTGAGTGTCTGGGAGCCGAGATCCGTGTGCCCCCCACACCATTCCTGTGAGTTCACAGCCTGCTCAGCCTCACTCAAGAGGAACACCCCTGAACCCCAGCCAGCCCCGCTCCCCTAGTGGCCTTTAGGCACAATGACTAGCACAGTGAGAAAAACCATAAGCTTATTTTTGGAGCCCTTCATGGCAAACTAACATGAAACCCGAGATTTCTGCTCTCTAGCTCCTTGCCATGTCTAGCCTGAAATGTATTCCCTACTTGAGCCACTTTTGTCAAAAAAAACAGGGAAAACACCAGGGTGACTCAGGAGTGTTCAAGCCATTTGTAGAAGCAAATGCCCTGCCTCCTGAGTGGAATGCCCTTTCTTGGCACCCCTAACAGTTCCCCAATACATTTCCTTTCCTCTCTCGCCTTCATGCAGCTCCGTATCTCTCAACTTTCTTTCCTATTTTCTTTCTTTTTTTTTTAAGATTTTGTTTATTTATTTGAGTGAGAGAGAAAGAGAGAGAGCACAAGCAGGGGAGGGGATGCAGAGAGAGAGGGAGAAGCAGACTTCCCACTGAACAGGGAGCCCGATGTGGGACTCGATCCCAGGACCCTGAGATCGTGACCTGAGCCGAAGGTAGATGCTTAACTGACTGAGCCACCTAAGCGACCCTTTTTCTTCTTCTTTTTTAAATCTCTGTTCTAACTCTCCTGCTTTCTCTTATCTTGTGAATTTAGCCATAATTATTTCTCATTTTCTCCCCAGACAATATTCCCAGGTACTCTCTTCCCCTTAACTAGTGCGTGGGCCAGGAACCCTCCTCCCAGTTGCCATCCTTTTGATATTCAAAGTCCAGCACGTTTTTTCTTTCTCCTCATAAGCACGTGTGGGCACCCAAATTGCCCAAAATTTCTAGCATCAGGGCCTCTAATACATCTACCAATTATTACCTTATTGTTCCAGTTACTTTCATACATTAAAAAAAAGAAAACCTTAGTAGAAAATAACCACTTTATTCTGATCACAGATTCTATGGGCCCAGAATTGAGATAGGAATGGCTTGTCACTGCTGCATGATGTAGGGCTTCAGCCGAGAGCCTCAAACAACAAGTGGGGAATGGAGGGGCCCGTTGACACAGATAGTTGGGAGCTAAAATTATCTGGAGGCTCCTTCATTCTTCTGTTTGTTGCCTGGAGTGACTTAAAGACCAGGTTCACCAAGGACTATTGGCTCAACACTCTACATAAGGCTTTTCCATGTGACTTGGGCTTATAACATCATGGTGTCTGGGTTCTGAGTGAGTGTCCTGAGAGGAAGCTTCCAGAAAACAAAGGTTCCAAAAGAAACAGAAACTGCATGGCTTTTTATGACCTGGCCTAACTAGTCGTAGTCCTCCAGATTCATTGGGAGAAGGCATAGGCCCCACTTCTCAGTGGGGGGACCATCAGAGATTCATAGGCATTTTTTCTTCTTTTTAAAAATAATTTATTTTATTTCATTTTTTCAGTGTTCCAAGATTCAATGTTTTTGCACCATACCCAGTGCTCCATGCAATACATGCCCTCCTTAATACCCACCACCAGGCCCACCCATCTCCCCATCCCCCTCCCTCCCAAAACCCCAGTTTGTTTCCCAGAGCCCACAGTCTCTCATGCTTCATGTCCCTCTCTAATTTGCCCCAAATGACATTTCCTTTCCTTCTCCTAGTGTCCTCCATGTTACTCCTTATCCTCCACATGTAAGCGAAACCATGTGATGATTGACTTTCTCTGCTTGGCTTATTTCACTCAGCATAATCTCCTCCAATCCCATCCATGTTGATAAAAAAGTTGGGTATTCATCCTTTCTGATGGAGGCATAGTATTGCGTTGCATATATGTACCACATCTTCTCTATCCATTCATCTGTTGATGGGCACCTTGGCTCTTTCCACATTTTGGCGACTGTGGCCATTGCTGCAATGAACATTGGGGTACATATGGCCCTTCTTTTCACTACATCCGTATCTTTGGGGTAAATGCCCAGTAGCGCAATTGCAGGGTCATAGGGTAGCTCTATTTTTAGTTTTTTAAGGAATCTCCACACTGTTTTCCAAAGCGGCTGCACCAGCTTGCATTCCCACCAACAGTGTAAGAGGGTTCCCCTTTCTCCGCAGCCTCTCCAACACTTGTTGTTTCCTGTCCTGTTAATTCTGGCCATTCTGACCGGTGTAAGATGGTACAGGCATTTTTTTGAACCACTGCACTCTGTTTAGCAAGCTAAAGTAAAGCATCCACACGGGTATCATTGATGTAGAAGGACATCTGATCAAGTATGTAATGCTCAAGGAAATACAGTATAAACAAACAGTACATGCATTACAAAGCAGTGGGTAAGTTTGGGAGAAAAGTACTATTATGATAAATATGGTCGGAGAAACTGATGTTCTAGTTCATCAAGACAGCTTACATGTCAAAAGTGAGATCTTAGGAGCCACGTTTATAAAAGACAGGAAAAGAGTACAGCATGGGTCTGACCTCAGAAAAACCTGGGAGACAGTTTATGAATTGCCTGAGAGGATCAAAGGAACTGAAGAATAAAATCGAAACGAGATAAATGGCCTGACCTGCCGAAGAGTTAAATAAGACGACGTAAGACACGTTGAACGTTTGAGGACCAGGCATCACAGGAATGCAGAGCTGTAATAGGCGTCCTCATCAGACCTTTGGATCTGGGGTCAGACTGAGGTGACTTTGGCCACCATACTACCAAGTTTTATGACCTTAGACAAGTCATTTGAACTCAGTTTCTCATCTGTAAAATAGACTAAAAACGCCTGGCTCACAAGTGTGAGAGCTAAATGAGATTCGGTGAAAGCACTGTGCTAGCTAGCGCATAGTAGGCTCGCAGGAAATGTGGAGGAAGAATTTGCCCAAACTGCCTTTGCAGGGTCGATTCAGAAAGTTGACTTTTGAGTGCGGCCTCCCCAGGGCCCCTCCGCGCTTTTGCGGAGCCCTAAAGCCGCGCGTGCTCGTTTCATGTCGTAGCAACAAAAGGGTGTCCCTTCGAATATCTTCTTAGCTTGTTCCATTTCATTGTATACTAATAAGCCTGTCAAAATATTTTTCCCCCTTCAGCAATGAGTCTGATTTCACTGTGAATTCATACTGGCACAGATGGCCTTGTGATCCCGGATATTGTATATCGCGTACACTTTGACAGATTTTACAATGGAAGGTGGTCTCAAGAAACAAATCAATGTACTGACTTGGCAATTAATTCTGGCTAAAAAGGAAATATAGTTTCCTTGAAAAATTGGTTTAATTTTTATATTCAAACTTACATGCCCCTTGACCTGCTCTTATCAGTGAAGGTTAAACAGAGGGCACTGGGTCACAGCACGCTGGACACAACTAATTAAATGAGGGCCGCACGGAGAAGGTGTCATTACTTGATTTAAAGGAACAAAGCTCTCATGAAGTCTCTTTGGGACTTGGAAAACATTTTGTCTCAGGGCAATGAAACAGAAACAGAAGGGACTCTTAAAATCTCGTGGCAATTTTATTGCGAGTGTCCTCGCTAACGGGACGTGCTTGACGCCGTGAGGCACAGGGAATTCCTTGCAACTTCCGAACTGCAGCGTATCTGACCTGGTCCCAGCCCAGCCAGACCTCAGATCAGAGCTGACTTTAAAACGCTGCCTTTTCCCACAGGCCAGCAGCGCTGCTTCATTCCAGTGTCGGCTGCGAGTGTATTCTGTGGGCTCTGCCTCTCCCCTTTGCCCTCCTGTCGCTCTGTCTGTTTGACATGTTTATTAAATAGAAGCTTCAGGCTGCGCAGACAGAGTCAGGCTCTCCTCCCGCGTCGCCCTCCAACAGCAGCCCTTGGCCTGTCTGGAGAAAGGATCCCAGAAGCCTCCCAGTTGAGGGGGCTTCGTGCTTTGTTTTTACTGGGGGGTGGTAGGATCTTGGGTTTTTTACATTCTCTTGGGCGTGTTGGGTTTCTGGAGCCATTTATTTGAATGATGACCAGTTGTTACTTATATTGCTTTCCCATTTGAACGTCAGTGAATAATCCGAATTGTGTTTTTATCCCTCTGTTCAAGAATGTTTTCTCCTTCATAAAAGAAAAAGTATTAGAAGGAGAATTTTAATATTTCGTATTCTTCCAAATTTTCTACAGTGAGACTATTTGCACAATGAGAAAGAATTCCGTCCTGCAGCTGGAGTAAATAGCAGTGCTTTAGGCAGGTGGTGTCTTGATCCACATAGTATGAGTAATCTCTCCATGTCTCTTTTCAGGTTAAACATTGCATTTATTATGGTCATTTATTAGAGCAGGAATCCCCGAACTGAACTCTTAAACATAGTGCCCTAGAAATGTCCTGTGCTTTTCCAGCACCGTAGCAGTAAGTGCATGGGGCCCAGTCTCGCTTTGTGATTTGCAGCCTGCCTCTCCCCAAGCGAGGAGTTCTAACCGCTCCCTGTCTTTGTCAGTCTATTGTAGGGGCAGAGGGCTTGTCCCTTGCGTTCCGGCACATTGCCAGCTCCCTGCTGGGCCACTGCAGCCAAGTCTCCTGTGAGAGCCTCCTTCATGAGGTCATCATCTGCGTGGGCTACTTCACCGTCACCCACGCAGACAACCAGGTAAGAGGATGCTTCCTTAGACGGCTCCCCACCCTGAGAGTGAGGTAGCGGAGCGAGAAAGGGCAGGCTAGCCTGCTGGAGCCCGTCTGTCCTGGGGGAGGCCCTTTACCCAGCCTCCAGGGACAGGTCCCTGACTTACTCTATCCAAACAGATGCGGTCAACCCTAGATTAACGCCAAGAGCCTCCTGTTACAGCTATAGAAATAAAATATTCTTAATGAAGTATTCACTACACAGAAGCATCACCCTCTTACCACCTCGGTTCTGATGTTCTAGCCACGTATTTGTTTTGTTTTGTTTTGATGACGTAGATCTCATCTTTCAGCTTGGGTCACTGTGGATAGTGTCAGAGTCAGGTGCTTTAGGAAGGCGCTCTTGGCTGCCTGGGTGCTTGGGGGCTGCTCGGTGGTGTTGCAGGGGGCCCTGAGAAGGTGGGACTTGGGCTTCTCCCCCTTGAACCACCCGGAGTAGTTTTGTTTTTAGCTGTTTGGATGATGTGGTTTCCAAGCAAGAGTTCCTTAGTGAATAGGGTCCTGCTGCTTCAAGAAGTTGGGAAGACTATGTTACTGATTTTGTAAAAAAAAAAAAAGATGATGATGAACACTTTATTTCTCTTTATTTTTCAAACTAGAATAAGGGCGTGACTCACCTATCAAATCGTAGTTCCTGACAGCCTCATTTATCTAAAGCCTCTGCAGCCTTCACTGTGTGGGTCATAGCTGAGAAAAGGCCTCGGGACAACTCTTAACCCTCACTCCAAACTTAATAAGTTTTATTTTAGGCAAAGCTACAAGCCTGTTCATTAGGTATATGTGACCTACAGCAAACTAGACTCGGGCAGGAGAAGGACAGGAGTTGGTTAGTGACAGAGCCGAGGACAAGGTGCGAGGCTGCACACTACAAGCTGAAACTGTCTACCTATGAAGGAGAAAGAGCAAAGGGAAAAATAAGGCAGGGCCCCAAACTCAGAAATGGTAGTCATCTGGGTTCAAAGGGCACTGAACCCTGTACTTGATTTCCAAGAAGATTCTTGATGTCCTCAGTGCTAACTCTAAATGATCGTGAAGACAAAATTCATGTTCTCTGCATTCCCGTTTAGGATTGAGAGGCATGCAGTCCATTCTAGAAAGATTTCCATGATTAAAATATAGAAAATGTGGACCCTCACCGGAACAAGGGTCATACATGGAAAAGTTCCCTGTTTGCGGACACAGACCTTTTCCCCATTGCCCCCCACCCGCTCCGGGCATTCTGGCAGTGCTGTCCCCCTGCCAGCAACCCCAGGGACTGGAGCTGCGTCCCTTCCAGGCATCAGGCCCAGCTTGCACACTGGGAAGGGAAGGGAAGGTGAGGGCAGCCTCCTGTGTGATTTTCTTTTCTTCGCATGTATTCATTCATCCTACTAAATTGCATTTTCTTTTCCTTTAGAAGTTAGTTTTTATTTTTCTCGCTACAAATGTGTTCCTTACTCAACGGGAAAAAGACAGGCAAGCCTAGAGAAGAATGTGGGCTCACTGTTATTCCTGATCTCACCATCCGAGTGAGACCCTGTTACCACTTTGGCCAGTTCCCTTGCGGTCCCTTTTCTATGAATATTCTTGACCGTTTTACTGAGATATAATTGACACATAGCACTGTGTTTGTCTTAGTGTGCAAACTGGTCATTTCATGCAGATTATACAAAATCACTACCCTATTAAGTTTAGTTAACATCCATCACTTCACAAAATTACAGACCTTTTCCTTGTGACCGTCTCATTTAGCTCATTGAGTACTGTAGTGAAATGAAAAACAGGAGAGTTTCTGAGTACAGAATGGTTGATCACGTGGCTGACGAGGCCGAGGAGGGGTGCTGCTGGCCCCGGCCTGCCGCCACCCCGCAGCTCCAGAAAGTAACACAAAGATCAAAATTCAAAGTACAGTTTCTGCGGAATGTGTATTGCTTTCATAACGTTGAACCATCATAGGTCACGCGCCCTCTGTATGTCAAAACCATACTTCCTGAGTATCTTTTTTTATTGACATATAGCTGATGCACACTGTTGCGAATATCATTTTTTATTGGCTGCATGGCTTTATTTCGTATAGACAGCCCATGGCTTACCAGACAGTTTCCTGTTTCATCCTTGAGGTGTTCATCAGATACCGTGATGCTATCCCCCGCACTTGTAAAGAGGCGAGTCGTCTGTGGGTGGGCCACTCTTTTGCCGTGTTTCAGTCCCACAGCAAGAGTTCAGCTCCCTCAGCACATCCACTTCTGGGGACGGTGTGAGACTTTCTGCTGAAGCCAGCTCTTTTGGGATGAATTTACTGAGCTCAGAGTTGTGGGGGCGTCAGGAGTTTTCCCACCGCTGCCAGATCATAGACCCATCCTCTCGTGTAGACCAAGCATAGCTCCTGAGTCTCTGCGGGCTCACGAGAATAAATGGGAAGTGACGTCGAGGCAACTGCCATTTGGAGATGGCATGGCAGCGGCGACCAGGAGCGGGTGACAGAGCGGGGACTGGGCACACTGGGACAGGGGAAGCAGGCAGCGGGGTCCTGGGCAGCACAGGCGGGAGACAGGTGCTCTGTGGCTTGCTGGCCGGCTGGGGAGGAAGGTGGAGCAGGAATATGGAGATAATCGTCAAGAAGAAGAGATTAGAAAAGGGAAAAGCAGACCCCCCGTTTTGATACCTGCCTCCCAGAAAGATTGAAGACTAAGCTGGACATCCATCTCTGATTGGAGGCAAAATCAGAAAAGTCACTTCCGCCTCAGGCAGTTGATGAAATGACAAGAAGAAAGAATAGTCTGGGGCGCCTGGGTGGCTCAGTTGGTTAAGTGACTGCCTTCGGCTCAGGTCATGATCCCGGAGTCCCATGATCGAGCCCCACATCCGTCTCCCTGCTCGGCGGGAAGCCTGCTTCTCGCTCTCTCACTCCCCCTGCTTGTGTTCCCTCTCTGGCTGTGTTTCTCTCTGTCAAGTAAATTTTTTAAAAAATCTTTAAAAAATTTTTAAAAAGAAGAAGGAATAGGATAAAAAGTAGAGGAGAAAGGAGAAATTGATAGAAATCATAGTAATTGTCAAACGCTGAGACACTGCACCTTATGGAGATGCTGTTTCTGAGCATAACCCCTGATACTGTTAGAATTCTTGGCAAGGTTCTTCCCTCTGTTGTCCTCGGACCCCTTAGCGCCTCAGTGAGCCTCTAAGTACAGGGGGTATTTCTGCCTCACAGACAAGTGTGGAACCAGGATCTGAAGAAACGAAGTACGTCCCAGACATGACATGAAAAATCACTAAAAGAGCAGGACCAGACCCCAGGTCTTGCAGAGTCCAACTCAGGGCACTTTTTAGTTCATGTTGCTTAAGAAAATTGCACGAACTGCAGCCCTCGTCTGTCACGAATCTCTACCGTGTATCCCGGGCAGGCGTTGGGGTACAGAAGGTAACACGCATGGGCCGAGACATACACTGAGAAGCAGCTGCTAGCCAGGCTGACCCCCGCGTGCCTTCCTCAGCAAACGGGTAAAAACCTGGGAAGCTGTGAGTGTGTTCATGAGCACAAAATCGACTACAGTCTAGCAAATAGAAGGCCTGGGTTGAACCCACTTATGCCACAGGCTGTGTGATCTTTTTTTCTTTTTCCTTTTTTTTTTTTTTGAGAGGGAGGGAGAGAGCCCAGTGGGGAGTGACAGGGAGGAAGAGGGGGAGAGAGGATCTCAAGCAGGCTCCACACCCAGTACTGAGCCTGACACAGGGCTTAATCTCACAACCTTGAGATCATGACCTGAGCCAAAATCAAGAATCAGACGCTTAACCCACTGAGCCACCTGGTACCCCAAGTTGTGTGATCCTTTTTCTTTTCAAGATGTTGTTTGTTTGTTTGAAACAGAGAGAGAGGGAATGGGAGACAGGGAGTGGGAGAAGGAGAAGCAGGCTTCCCAGTGAACACAGCCCCAAGTGGGGCTTCATCCCAAGTCCCTGGAATCATGACCTGAACCGAAGGCAGACACTTAACGGACTGAGCCACCCAGGCGCCCCTTGTGTGATCTTAAATCATTTTCCTTCTTGAGGTCTGAGCATTTTTGACTATCTAAGGAGATATATTGGTTCTGGAAACAGTGGTGGTGATGGCCTCATGATACTGTGAATGTACTGAATGCCATTGAATTGCAGTCTTAAAAATGGTTAAAATAGTAAGTTTTATATTACGTATATTTTTACCACATCAAAAAAATGTTTTGTTTTGTTTTTTTAAAGTGTATTGTTCTTGACGATCTCCCTTGTGAGCTCGGTGAGTGTGTGGTATTTTAAAGGCTAAGATTAGAACCACAGACAGACCGACATTCCCATCTCTTGGGGACTCGGAGCCATTCTGTGGTTTTCCAGACACTCCTTGCCCAATCCAGGTTGTGGCAGCAACAGATGGCTTCATTAGTGGCCTTCATGACAGCTTATCCTTAAAAGCTGAGCATACCCCAGAGCCCCCCCATGTTAATAGAGGGGCTCCCGTGAGGGCCACTGCTGAGCCGGGACTGACAGGTGGATGTCGCGGGCCGCAGTTGTTAGCGCGCGCTCCGTGCCATTCTTCAAAACCGGGCTGTGTAGGGGAAATAGCCTCAGGCTTACTAGGATGATGACTGCTCTTATCCCAGTAGAATCGGGGAGTTTTCTGCAGCTAAAAAGCTGATTGCTTATTTCCTTCTAAAAACTAGTTCTATTCAATTCCCTTTCTAATCCCCCCAAAACCCAGTCATTTGCTGAGTATTTGCTGAAGGGATGTGGTAAACAGAGCTTTAAGCTCTCCTCCCAGCTCTGGCCACCGATTCCTGGAGTCTTCACCTGGAAGGGCTCCGAAATATCCAGCCGGCCGCCTCGGATTGCAGCTGGGTTGCTGGCTTCCAGGTAGTGCCCCTGCCACCTCTCTTCTGTTCTTACGAAGCGAAAGACTTTAACCTGATGCCACGTTCTCTAAATCAGAGGAATTTGAGAGGAGAAATGATGCTGCTCAATTCATTTAATGCTTCTGGGTCATTAGTCAGAAGTCATGTTAATTTGCAGGACCTGTTTGCCCCCCCCCCCCGAAACAGCTTGTGTCTTTATAAGACAGGAGATTTTGAACAGCCTAAGGCTGTTTTATGAGGCAACTGCTTTGCATAAAGGATTGGCACTTTTTATTTGCCACCATTTAGTCTATTAACTGGAAGGACTGAGCCCCCTGACACCAAATGTGACTTCAGAAGAGAAACCTGAAGAGTAAATATAATACCCCGTTCTTGATGGAACCAATCATCTGTTTCCTATCGGGCTGCAGTTTCTAATTAAAATGTTTTTTTTAATCAAAAACTTCCTTATATTTTATGACAATTCCATGACTCTTTCTAAATCCCTTCCCATTTAATTATTATAATGAACATAATTAGTATGTGCTGTCAGCGCTTCGCTTTATTTACATTTTATATTGAATAATTAAATGCGGTCTGATAATTAAATTAACTCGAATGACAGATCATTTGACTGCCTGCATAGTATCGTATTGGGAATAAGCACCTTTGCATATTCATTTTAGTTAGTGACTTTTTCATTTGGAAAGACCCCATAGACCCCAGCTCCCAGAGCCAGAGTCTCTTGTGGCAAGTGAAAGCAAGGGTCCCTGTGTCCCCTCCCCTACCCAGCTTCCCCACGGAGAAGCCCCTGCAGACCCCGCAGTCATGTGCCCCGGCCTGGACCGGAACGGGCGGGCGGGGAAGCTGGGCAGGGAAGCCTTTGAGACCGGATTCTGCCTGAGCTGGGTGCCATGCGTTTCCCAGGTCTTTGTAATCTGCTGACTTGGTGAGAGCACCTACACGTTAATTGACTAAACATCTGAACGGTGTGCATTGTGCGCACCTCGGACGTTGCCCTGCAGACAGAAACCGGGCTCTTCTGCGGTAGGAGAAGCAGAGTCACGTGTCCAGAGTGGCCATTTTCCAGAGCCCCATTTCAGCTTTGAGAACTTTCAGGGGGGGCCTGATTCCTACTCAAACATTCTTGAGCCTTTGTCTTTCTCAAAGGCGGATGGTCCGAGGTCGCACCCACTTGGTAAACGCCCCGGCGGGTCCGTGAGTGCGGTAAGCCGCGGTGGGCTGGGGCAGGACCGCCAGCGCTGAGAGCCTTCCTGTCCCTCCCGTGTTGGCAGCTCGTGCTCTAGCTGTCACGCAGGCATTCAGCCTTGTGTATCTTCTTTCTTTCTGTGACAAGTACAGTTCCTTTCATAAAGTGGAAATGTATCGTGTCTAAGGAAAGCTTAACAATTTCAACAATATAACCATTTTGGAGTTACTCTCTTTATTATAGTACCAAAGAAAAATGTGGGATTCCTCCCCCAAAAAAGAACAGTAAGTTTCCTAACTATCCATTAACTCCTGCCTATCTAAGCATGGAACACTTGTATCGAGTGGCCTGGCTGGAATTAAAATGGCGAGATTTGCCAGTTAGCAGTTTGGGCTGAATGTTCAAAGCCCCCAATCTCACAGAGGCCAAATCAAAGGCATCACTTCCTCCCCTCATCTCTTCAGATGGGTTTTCCAACGCAAGTAGTTGGGAGCGCCACATGCTGTCCCCGGTAAAGCCCCCGAGAGCTGGTACGGAAAGCCTGGCTGCCTTCCCAGGGGGTCAGCTGGAGCCCTCGGATGGACACTGGGCACCACTCGGCCCTGACCCTGGTCATGGTTGCTCGTACCAGGGAACTGAGAAGGGACGTCCCTCACCCTTTGTATGGGATTGCTTCCTGATTTGCAACACTTGTGATCGGCACACATCCTCCCCCCTGTGGTCCGTGCAGCAGTGGTTAGGATGGTACCTGAATGAATTCACATCGTCAGTCGGTCTGCAGCTCTTTTGACCTCCCATCTCCAGTGGTTCTAAATATCCGCTGTCTTAGCGGATGAGAGCATAGACGCTCTGTCCCCTGGCTGGGAGATCCCTCCCCTGCTCTGTGCTGGCACGATGACTTTGGGCGAGTATCTGACTGCTGAGCCTCGGTTTTCTCATCTGTGAAATGGACGTGTCACTGCTACCTCCCAGCTTGTTGTGAGAATCAGGTGAGCGCTCGGGGAAGGAGCTGTTGCTACCCCGGGCCCTGTTGACACCGTCTTCACAACACTAAAAAACACACGTGCTTCAGCAGGGGGCGAAATCCATAATTCGGACATAGTGATCTGAAAAAAACAGGATCCTACGGACAAACTAGCCTTCCTCTACCAGTTTTCTCAGTTTCTCATTTTTGATGAACTCAGATCCAGAACATTCCAGTAAAATAAGTGTCCTGAAATCTAACATTAAAACTTTGAGATTGAAAACTAGCCATAGCTTCATGTCGGCGGGACTAGAAAAAGTCGGGAACCCACTAAAGCCCCTTCACCATGGCTTGAGACCCGGAGCATGGGTAGTGTCATTGTGAAGGCTAGGGTGGCACAAAGCTAATCATCCCGCCTGAGTTCCATCCCAAGACAAGGCCGCGCTGTGGAAGACGCACAAGGGAAGCACCCTCTCCCCGAAGTACGCGAACCCGGCCCCTCTGAACAGGATGAGTACTGAGCGTACAAGTGTTGTGATGACAGCTGTGCACACAAACCACAGTCACCCTTTGCTCCCTTGAAAATCTTCTGCCGGGACAGCAGATACGCACAAGAAAATGCCGCTGGAAGGGAGGTCTGGTCAGTTTAACTCCTGACCGTCGTAGATCTAATTTTTCTGGGCCTGCCTTGCTCTGCAGTCGCCAAGGGACCTTTCTCATAAATCACCGAGGCAGATTCTAAGGAATTAAAGTATAATCACAAAGAAAGCCCCTCTGCTGAGATAGGAATTTCTCTCAAGACCCCCACGAGTCTCAGAAAGCCCGTCACCTCGGACCAGATGCCGGTGCCGCAGTGAGGACGGCCTGGTCCGCTCACGGCTGCTCGGCTGAGCCGCCCTGGGCACGAGTCTGCCCTTCTCTGGGCTTGTCTTTCCCGCCCGTCAGAAGAGTTAGGCCCGTCCTACTCTGACAGCAGGTGGATGTATAATTCTGAGACGAAGTGTGAATTCATGGCCAGACCAACGTAAGTAGGTAAATATAATCATTTTCATTTCTAAGTATAGCATTCACAAATCCTCCCCTCTAGCCACAGCTGGTCTCTTCCTGGTCCACAAACACACCTCAAGCCGTTGTCCATGCTGCTTTCTACCTCGAATACTTTTCCCTCAGAAATCAGCGTGGTTTGGAGAGGCTTCCAGATTTTTCTCTCCGATGTCATGTTATCTGACTTCCCCTGACTACAGTATCGAAACAGTAGATAAGCCCCATGGTTACTGTTTCCCCCTTTACTTTACCTTATTTTTCTTTATATACTTCCCGCTGTGTATTTCCTCTGTCTGTCCCCCATCCCCACTGCTGTCCCCACCCCATCCCACTAGAATGGAAGTACCTTGAGAGCAGAGTCTGTGTCCCGTGTCCCCAGCGGGGCCTGGCCCTGAGCAGTTACCTAATACACCGTGTTTATGAATGACTGGCCGTAGCGATGATGCATCTCTCCTTGGGTGATTTTAACCTCAGGAAACGTTAAACTGGTCCCAGATTTTGGAAGATACAATTTTTTGTCTTCTAATCTATTCGAAAAGAACCTTGTTAGTTTTGTTCTCACTGGAACCAGTAGTTCCGAGATCCAAAGGAAGCCACTGTGCTTAAAGATTTGGCAAATACCGTATTTGAGAAAACAGTGGTACATGAGAGAGGGCTTTGGGGGCGGACTTAGGATCATATCCTAGCCCCTCTTTTTTTCACTTGGTTGATAACCGTGGGCAGGCGTCCTGAGGGAGCGTCCCTCTCCCTAACTATAGCACACAGACAAATCCTAGCCCCAAGCATTGTTGTGAAGTAAAGGTCATCCTTATGACTCGGGTCTCAGACTTAACTCACAGCTATGACAGTGGGTTCCTGGGACCGTCTCTGCTCTCCAAGTCGGTGTTATTGTCATGGCCAATCGACTCTGACTTATGAGTTGGGGTTTTTTGTTTTTTTAAAGATTGTATTTATTTGACAGAGAGAAACACAGCCAGAGAGGGAACACAAGCAGGGGGAGCGAGAGAGGGAGAAGCAGGCTTCCCGCCGAGCAGGGAGCCCGATGTGGGGCTCGATCCAGGGTCTCTGGGATCATGTCCGGAGCCGAAGGCAGAGCCTAAACCACTGAGTCACCCAGGCGCCCCTGATTTGGTTTAAAAAGAAAGTTTTTTGACAGGTGTGTCCCACTCTAAGAAAGCACAGTGCAGGAAAATCTATACTTAAAGGCTCCCAAACCAGCATATCATTCATTCATTTTAATAACACGTTTCCTAAGGGCATCTTTAAATCTTTTTCTCCAGTCTTCACATGCAGTTCCTTTGGGGACACGTCCCTTCATGGGCCATCAGATGCCGCACACCGCGTCAGAGAGCCTGGTGTGTGAGTGGCCCGGTCGTGACAGCGGCACAGGCCCCGGCCTCTGCTTTAAGGCCTCAGTTGTTGTTTTTGTAGCTCGGTGAGAGGAACATGGGCTCTGGAGCCTGTGACCTAAGTTCTGGTCACAGCTCTACCACTTAGCCTTCTCCGTGATCCTCCCCAAGCCCGTTTCCTCATCTATAAAATAGGGATGCCACCGAGAACACTTCATGGTCTTGGTATGCAAAGTAAACTAGACGTGAACATGGAGATGAGCACATTCCCTGAGCCAGAACAGTGTTGACAGTGATGTTACTGAAATGATCATTGTCTGCCTGCAGATTCCCTGCCCTTAGTGGGAGAAGCCTGGAGTATGCGCTCCGTTAGCCCGGACGCTTGGCACCGACTTAGATGTGTCCCCACCCAGTGAGAAGCTGGGGAAAGCTCTATGTGTCCCCTGCCTCCAGGGTGCCTCTGTGGACCCGAGAGACGCAGAAGCAGCAGGGGATCCCCTCGTAGGTGGCTCTGGGCCCCGGGCACTGAGTGCACGCCCTGCTCTGGCGCAGCTGCCCAGGGGGCTGGGGGGCCCGGTCTGGCTCTGGCCAGCCGCCAGCTCTCCCACCGAGGGTCGTGCCTCGTGCAGCTGGCCATGCCTGACAGGTGATAAGCATGGGCTCGTCGGGAGGGCACTGAAGAAGAGCCTCCACTCACCACTTCGGGCTGGAGAAGCAGGAGGAGGGGAGACCTCACACCCAAATAACTCTCTTTTGTATGGGCAACTGCTAAACTGAAAACACACCACAGAGATAACTCGGAGGTGCCCTGAGAGTGTGTTAGGAAAAGAAACTGGAAAATGGCTCACATGAATCAATGTGAGTATTTAATGGGTCTTAATTGGAACCTTATCCTACTGTGCTTAGAGCAGCGAGATGAAAGCAAAGGAAATCTGAGAGACCATTTATTTCACTCAAGAAAGCAGTAAACTGAAACTACAAAAAGATTTGACTACTATTATATTTTTATGATTAAATAAAATTGTCATAGACTAGTGCTAGTGAGCCCATAAATGCATCCGTGCTTGGTGACTGCTGTTAGGATGTGACCAGAAAATCTATCAGCCTCCACTCTGCGTGTGTTAACACTGCTGTTCTCACACCACCCGGGGTCTGACCCAGGTTCTCCTCACAGGAATGATCCAAAGCCCACTTGGAATGTCTGTGTTTCAGGCATTAAATACGTTATCTGTCCACCTCCCTCAGACACACACCCTGTTGGTCTGTAATGGACATGGTTTTCCCAGTGCTGTGTGTGTTTGTGTCTATGTGTAACTGTAAGTCCTGTTTTCTTAAAGAAGCTGCTTTAGAAATCAGAATAGCCACCAGTTGAGAATTAGTGGGCAGCATGTTTTGCATAGTGACACTTTTACTCATGCTTAAGAAAAAAAAAAGCTCTTTTCTTTTTACTATATTTAAGTGTAATATCTGCACAGATGTAGGCAGGATAAGGTGCCCCCGAGTGTGTACCTTCATAGCACAGGATTTTATTATCTCTGCAAGTTTACAGTCTTTAAAGATCATTCAGTCCGACTCCCCTCATTGCCAAAGAGAGGAGGACCTGCTCAAGGTCACTGGACCCCAAGGCCTTCTGTCACCAGCCTTCCTCCTCTGCCCCCCCCCCGCGGTGGAGGGGACACCAATTATGCAAATAAACAGAAAAGCCAAAAGAAAGTAGTCCCTCAAATGTACGCTGATGGGATGAGTCTGTATTATTTCCAAGGTCTGTGCTCTTTCAACAAGGTTCTTTCTCAACATACATTGAAAGGGAACAGCACTTCTGAGCACGGCCCCTGGCAGACTGTCGAATCCGTGGCTTTAGGGTTGGCCAAGTGTCTAAGGTAATCTAGCCCGAACTTCTCGTGCTGGGATTTAGAACATGCCTGGTTTGAAAGGTAACTCTTCTCACAGAATAGGCAACATAAAAGAAGGAAAAAGAAGCCCTAACACAGAACAGAATGCCGGAGGGGACTTATTCTTGGGAAGACGCCAGGACTGCGTGCTCGGTGTCCACGTGAGCAGTCATCACTCATTCCTTCTCGCATGTCCGCTTCTGCCGAGGGCCCAGCCTCTGGGAGATGCAGAGAGGAATACAACCCAGGTCTTGTCTTGTGGAACCCACAGCCCCGTGCAGAGACTCGGTCCCTCCTTGTCCTTGCTTCAGCAAGCATTTAACAGGTGCCTGTGGCGGCCCGGGCACTCGGGACACCCGGGATGCAGCGGGAAACAGGACAAAGCCCAGGTCCTCCAGCTGCTAACATTGTGGGAGGAAAGGAAGCGACAGACCACGCACAGCCTGGATCCGTGCTAGAGTTCCTCTGGGAGGTGGTTCGTGGTGGAGGTGGCGATTTGGCTCATGTCTGGGCAGAAGAGATTCTTCCTGGGTAGCCAGGAGGGAAAGACATTTGAGGCACAGGAAAGACCATAAGCAAAGGCACTGTGATGTAAAATAGCCTGGCGGGCTCAGGGAACAGCAAGCCGTTGGCTGTGACTGGAGTTGAGGACGCAGGAGATAGAACACGAGCTAAGAGCGAAGAAGCGGGCCGCGCCCAGGTCAGGAAGATCAAGAACTTGGACATCTCGCCTCGAGGAGATGATGAGAAGCCCCTGAGTGTTACCAACAGGAGAGGATATGTTCAAACTGTGTCTCAGGGTCACCCCCGTGTGTGGAGAACAGGAAGATAGGCATCGGGAGTTTTGTACTGGAGCCCCAGGATGGAGCAGGTCCCCCGGTCCTCAGGCCTTGTTCTCTGCTGCGGGGCCCCGTGCTGTCGGAGGCGCTGGGCTGCCCAGACGCCGTAAGCGGCACTCAGCCCATCTCCCTGGGGACGCAGAGAACAGCAAGTCGGGGGCCTTCTCAGTTTCCCTGGAGGGACACAGGACAGTCACTCACCCCTCACTACATGCAGAAACCCTTGTTTCCGTAGGATGCCCTGCTCTCCAAAGCTCAGGAGAGGCCACACTCCCAACTGCGGGCTTTCACCTCCCCTCCTGACCCTGGCTGCTTTCCTCCCTCTTTCCCTTCTTCCCTCACTCTCCTTCCCCTGGACACTGTGCTGGTGCCTGACAGCCTTGAATCCCTGGGACCACCGGGAGGAAGGCTAGTTCTTAAAGGGCCTCCCTCCCACACAGTCTCAAGATCTCTGCATTTAATCTCAGCCTGGAAATCTGTCTTATGGCAGGAGCAAGTCTGGAAGAAAGGAAACTTGTTTGCAGTGCTAACCAAGGGACTCTGTGTTTCTCTGCTCTGAATTTGATTGGCTTATGTATGTGGACAGACTCCCAGTTCTCTCCTGTGATACTTGAATAAAGCCACCCCCACCCCACCCCACCCACAAGGCACCAGGTTAGACAAACAAGGTGTATGAGTTTGGGGCGTGCCATTTTCTCTCTAGGATCCGTGGCGGTCCCTGGCCTCAAGGCCCCTCCTGTCGCGTCCTTTCTAAGCCAGCCCCAGGCTCCGCGTCTGAAAAGTCGGTCGAAGAGCCATGTGGACAGCGTGGCTTGGCCTGGTCCCCGTGGCCGCTGCCTCGTCGCCCTGGCGCTATAGCGGGGCCGGTTCTGCGCAGAGGAATTAACAACTACCCTGTTGCCCGTCTGCTAGAAAAAACAGTCTTTGTTCCAATGATTTACAGACTCTCTCCGCTGTCTCTTTGAATGCATCTAGATGTCTAGACACCTATGTTTGTCCCTCTGTTGAGGACATCTTGTCTCTGACAAGAAAAAGAAAAAAGCAAAACAAGAATTCTTAGGCATAAAGAATTTGCTTGGTGAGATTTAACCTTCTGTGTACATGTCTGTGTGAGCGAATAGCCCACTCTCCCTACCAGCTGACCGACAGAACCGCCTGACCTTCGGTTTGCCCAGCCCGCAAGACTTGTGGAAGGCAGCTTCCCCCGCCCCGCCCTACCCCTGCTTTCTGTTCTGTTGTGCCGGGAGGCTGCTGAATTCCACAGGGTGCCAGCCCAAATACCCAGGCCTCTTCCCGGAGGTCCAAAGACGGGGCCTGAAGACCTTGACGGCCCTGACCTAAGTAAGCCAGGCCCTCAGGTGGCCCTGGAGTTGGGATTAGGAAGCAGAGCTCTGCCCTAATTCATTCACCCTCCTGGTGGTCAGCAAGCACCTAGTGTTCAAGCTCACACACTGTGCTGGGCACCATGCAGACACCAGACATAGAACAGGGAGTGGAAGGAACACAGCCCCGGTCCCTACAGAACTTACAGCCTTCAGACTATTGAGAAGTGGGGATTTACTTCTGTTCTTTGCCTTAACAAGTGCTCATGTGCCTGGAGCCTGGCAGGGCCACGCGTGCGGTTCTGTCTTCGGGTCCGTGGCAGATGCAAGGCTGGGGTCCTGAGCAGGGAAGTTATTAGAAACTTGCTAGGAGGCATTCTGAGGGTAAAAAATAATAGATAGATGATAGATAGATAGATAGATGGATAGATAAAATAACACTAAATGCAGAGCTTCCTAAAACCGCTGACGGAATTCCTCCTAAATAAGGGGGAAACTCAGGCTTACTCTTAGATCCCACCAAAATCAGCAGGATTCATAGAGGACAAGTAGGTAAAACAGAATTTGAGCATTTTCTGTTTTGTTTCTTGAATGTAGGTGATCTCTAGAGAGCTGGAGATTTTACTGTAGACCACCATGGTTGTATCTATGATTGATAGGTGGACACATACACACACATTTACATACAACAGGCAAGAAACCACTATGGAACCTTCCTCAAGCTTATTGCTATTATTTAGTGTCGAGGATTTGATATCAAGTCAGGGAATGAATTGTGGCCGTATAAGTGCTCATTTGCAAATGATGTTTATTTAACATTAACTATTTGTGATCATCTTTTAAATATTATATTTTCCTACCTTCTTAAACTTAAATTATACTTAATGCATCATATATATTTTTGATGCCGTAAGAAATAATAAGTAGGGGCTCCTGGGTGGCTCAGTCAGTCAAGCATCGAACTCTTAGTTTCGGCTCAGGTCATGATCTCTGGGTCAGGAGATCGAGCCCCACTGTCACGTCTCTTCCTCGCCCTCTGCCCCTCCCCCTGCTCATGTGTGCATGCTCTCTTTCTCTGGAAAAAGATCTTTTAAAAAAAACCCTTCTTCAAAAAAAAAAAGTGAATATCTACCATAGTGTTGGGCACATGAGGATTAGTGTGTGTGTGGAAGCCAAGTTTTAAAGTGTAGAGTACTAAGTGAAGATAATGGGTTGTCTTAGTTATGAGTTAATGCGATACTTTACTACAATATGATAATGTTGTCAAAACCAACGGGAAAGGGTAGGGGTAGTTAGGCTTACAGCAGGTGCTCCCAGGCAACTTTCTGAATTTTCATTTTCGTTCAAAATAACTTTAATTCCCACCTCTTCATGTATTAGGGTCGACTGATACTGATACTTCTCTATGTTGTCAGTTTATCTCCAGCAGTCCCCTAATTTGCTGATTCCAAACTATCATAGACCAAAAAACCACTTTTATTAGACGTGCTTCTGAAACGCGAATTGGTGGGCTAAGTTGGAGCTTGTAGAACTTTTCCCGTGAGTGATTGACATGGATTTCTTAGAAGGACTGGGTGCTCTGAGGGCAGGGACGCCTGCGACTTGTCACTACCCCCTCCGGGTGCCTCACACCGCACGTGGCCGGAATAGATGCTCAGTAAACATCTGCTCAGAGGCCCGCTTGCTCACTTCCTGGTTCTGGGCTGCATTCCAGGTAGCCACAGTCCGGCTGCTCTCCTTTACGTAACAGGACAGACCCCACGGGCCTTCCTAGCCACCCTCCTCGGGATCCCTGTGAAGTGTGTCTGGCAGTTGTCACTTTACAGATGTGAAATCTACAGGCCTGTCCATTTCGAAACCAAACTCATCACTACTCAGTACCGCACCCCTACTTCCCTTTTTATTTCTTTTTTAAATTTAACTATGAGGAAAAATGATTCAGGTTATATCAAGGATTCACACTATCAGTACATCACCCAATAGTGTTCGTTTCAGACCAGCTTTGCGGGCACTAGGAAGACAGCCGGCAGCAGGGGTCGCAAGCCAGCACTCGCCGTAGAGCCACACAGCCCGGCAGCCTGCCCCAGCGCATCTGGCTCTTTCTGGGACCCTCCTTTCAGAGTCTTAGGTCTGATGGTTTGAGGCATCCTTGGCACCCCCCAGCAGAGCCGAGAACCAGTTATCTGATACCGAGCGGAACGGAATATAGGTTTTGGAAGAAAGGCCTTCTGTGCTGGTTTCATCTGTGTATGTCGGTGGATTATTCTTTGTCAGAGGGCAGGGTGTCGTTCTCCTTTTATGTGGGCTGGCAGAGGTGTGCGGGACACTGGCTGGCAGCCAGACCCAGCGGCAGAGAGCCCCTGTGCCCAGGAAGGGGTGGCCTCAGGAGTCTTAGAGCCCTGGGCGGGCCTGGGAGGTGAGAGGCCACCGCTCACAGGAGTTTTCCAAGCCCGAGTCCACCAGTGGGTGTCCGGGGGGTCTGGGCAAATCTCTTGAACCTTCTGAGTGTTAGATTTCTTCTCATAAAAGAGTACGGTCATCCCTGCCTGCAGGGACTGAGACAATGTAAGTAGAGGGGCTTTATAAACTCCTGAGAACTGTCTCTGCCAGTGACGGGCTTTATGTCGTGGTGAGTGTTGCTGAGGCGCCAGCATTGCACTGTCCCAGGAGACTTCAGTTCCCGCCAGATGAGAGACCCGTGGCACTCACAACCCATGGTGCACGGGAAGCATCAGGAGCTTTTCCAGGCCTGTCCCTAGAACCTGGCCAAGGAGAACTGAATTGGTGCTCAGGACCCTGAGGTCCCCAACTTCCTTCTAAGGTGGAAGACAGCTTGTCTTATATCTTATATTCATTCTTTAGGGATGTCTTCGGAGTCAGTTCAGGCTGTAGCGTGTTTCTCACAGTTCTGGAGATTGGATGTCTGAAATCAGGGCGCCGGCCTGCCTGGGTTCTAAGGACGGCCCTCTCCCGGGTCGCCGGCCTGCCTGGGTTCCAAGGACGGCCCTCTCCCGGGTCCCCAGCCTGCCTGGGTTCTAAGGACGGCCCTCTCCCGGGTCGCCGGCCTGCCTGGGTTCTAAGGACAGCCCTCTCCCGGGTCCCCAGCCTGCCTGGGTTCTAAGGACGGCCCTCTCCCGGGTCGCCGGCCTGCCTGGGTTCCAAGGACGGCCCTCTCCCGGATCCCCAGCCTGCCAGCTTCTCCTGTTCTCACAGGCCAGGAGCAGCCCTGAGTGCTCTCTGGGGTCTCCTTTATAAGGACACTATCCCATTCATGCGAGCTCCATCGTTGTCATTTTAAATCACCTCCCAAAGGCCCTGTCTCCTGATGCCATCACACTGGCGGGTTAGGATTTCAACATAGGAGCAGAGGAGGGACACGACCATTCATTCTATTATAAGGGACAACATGTGCAGACGTGAAGCCCATTGAAACCTCAGAGTCAGAAAATGGGCTGTGTACCTAAAAAGAAGGGATGTAGCAGGATTCTTCCGCAGGGCCAGGCCCAGATGAATTTGTGAGCTAGGAAACCCCTGCCACTTCGGTTCACTCATTCCAGTCACTCTCCTGTGGGCAATGGAGGACACTGGGTAAAGGCACAGCGCTGGCCCTTCTGGAACTGGAAATGAGGCTATACACACGTACATGGTTGCTGCTGCCATGTTTTCCGGTTGAAGATGAAAGGCTGTCTCTGGCTGTGCTCCCTGGGCAGACTTCCTGGGCTTAAGGATTTCCTTAAGTGCTTCAAGGGACGCTCATCCTGGGACTGAGGCTGGAGCCCACAACACAAGCCTATTAGCTCTAGCCCTCCCTGCCCTGTTTCCAGATTGACGAGGCTAGCACAGCAGCCTCAAGACACACACACACACACACACACACACACACACACACACACACACACACAGTCATCTAAGCCTCTCTTTCTCTGTACCACTTACCTTTGTTTCTTGGATCATGCTTATGCTGGGATTTTCTTTTGAGAGCTGTCAGAATGCACTTCCTACCCCACCGCCGCAAGATCCTGGCTGGCATCCCCAGCTCTATTTACATAGCTCTCTCCTGTGCAGGCCCGTGGCCACCGCAGCGGCTTCCCAGGTAGCCTGAAGCTGGCTGAGGAGTCCCCGCCAGAATGCAGGGCCCGCGGCCGCCAGACCCCTGTCGTAACAGGTGGCCCTTATGGAGAGATGGGGGCAGGGCCCCATACTGGGAGGGGACTTCTGGGCCTACAAGTGGATGGAAGCCAGATCCGGCAGGAGAAGAGCAGTGGGACTCGTGAGCTAACTCAGAACTAGTACTTTTCACATTATGGTCACAGACAGTGTCTCACTGCTCCTCAGCTCAACCCTGAAGGCTGCCATCTATCTCTTCTTTTTTTCTTTCAATTCCAGTGTAGTTCTTATACAGTTTTATATTAGTTTCAGGTGTATAATGTAGCAGTTTCAGCAATCTTTACAGTCGTCCGTGCTCATCATGATAAGTGTACTCTTAATTCCCCTTACCTAGTTCACCCATCGTCTACCCACCTCCCCTCTGTTAACAGTTTATCTGTTCTGTATAGTGCAGAGTCCGTTGTCTTTTTTTCTTTGCTCATTTGTTTTCTTTCTTAAATTCCACATATGAGTATTTGTCTTTCTCTGACTTGTTTAATAATATTTTTAAAACATATATTTATTTATTTGAGAGAGAGGGAGAGAGAGAACATGAGCAGGGCAGGGAAAGGTGCCCCTCTGACTGACTCCTTTCACTTAGTGTTTTACCCTCTAGACCCAAATGGCAACATTCCTTTCTTTTTATGGCTGAGTCATAGTCCATTGTGTATATGAACCATATCATCGATAGCCATTCATCTGTCGCTGGACACGGAGGCTCCTTCCCTAAGTTGCCTGTTAGACATGTGGGTGCGTGTATCTTTTTGAATTAGTGTTTTTGTCTTCTTTGGATGGATACACACTAGTGGAATCGCCGTGATATTTTAAGGACCCTCCATACAGTTCTCCCCAGCGGCTGCACCAGTTTGCATTCCCACCAGCACTGCAAGAGGGTTCCCCTTTCTCCACATCCTTGCCCACACTTGTTGTTTCTTGTGTTTCTTGTTTTAAGCATTCTGACAGGCATGAGGTGATACCTCTTTGTGGTTCTGATTTGCATTTCCCCAATGATGAGTGATGTTGAGCGTCTTTTCATGTTTCTGTTGGCTATTCAGATCTCTTCTTTGGAGAAATGTCTGTTCGTGTCTTCTGCCCATTTTTTATTGGCTTATCTGGGTATGGGTGTTGAGTTGTATACATTTGGTTTTTTGTTTTGTTTTGTTTTTTAGAGAGAGCCCGTGTAGGAACAGGAATAGGGGTGCAGCAGAGAGAGAGACAGAGAGAGAAAATCTCAAGCAGGCTCCATGCCCAGCGAGGAGCCCAAAGCAGGGCTCAGTCTCAGGACTCCTGAGATCATGACCCGAGCCAAAATCAACAGTCAGACACTTAACTGACTGAGCCACCCAGGTGCCCGTATAAGTTCATTATACATTTTGGATGCTAACCCCTTATGTCATTTGCATATATCTGCTCACATTCTGTATGTTGTCTTTTAGTTTTGTTGGTTGTTCCCTTTGCTGTGCAGAATATCTATCCCTATTTTATAGAAAGGACCCTGAGGCTCAAATTGGCTAACTGACCAGAGCTAGCCTTAGAGCCCAGGGCTACCCAACAGCAAGCACCCTTGAGCCTGTAGATTCGTGACTTATGGCCACTGAGAGACAGTTGATTCCCCATCACCTCTGAAATGTACCTGGTTAGCGAGGGTCGTCTTTCTGATGAAACGTTCTTTTGGCCAGGAGCCGTGAGGAATCAGCACTGTGCTGTGGGCTGAGTTGTGGCCCCCCAAATTCCTATTTTATAACTTAACCCCCAACGGGACTGTACTTGGACATAAATAAGGTCTTAATGAGACAGGATTGGTGGCCTCGTATGACAAGGAAGAGAGCCCTCACCGACCCTGCTGGCCCCCTGATCTTAGACTCTCAGGCTCCAGAACGGTAAGAAAAGAAATTTGCATTGTTTAAGCCACCCAGTCTAGTATTTTGTTATGGCAGCCTGAACAGACTAAAGCAGGCTGGTATTTGAATCTGGGAGCTTCTCTCCACTCAAAATTCCTCCCCACCAATGGGCCCTGAGGGTCCAACCCTCCTTCTCAGCGCAGCCTTTCACATCCACCTAAAAGTAATCCTTCCCTCCCACAGTAATCCCTTGTCCTTCCCTTCTGATGACCCAGTCTCCTTTGTTATTTGTGTGCATACCTCCGCTCACCGAGAGCTAAAGCACGGATCCTCCCCGCCTGTGCCCCCATAGCACTTGGCACGGGAGGCCCTCAGTAACTGTCCCCCAAATTCAGAGCTCTCTCCTGGCTCTCTGTCTCACTGCAAGTTATACTTCACCTGTATTCTCTACTTTGTAGAGCGCACAAAGACTGGAGCTGGTGGGTGGCCAGAGGTCAGCAGATGAAAGAATCAGCACATCCACTTGTCTATGTCAGATTCCTTTATTGATTGATTGATTGATTAATTGATTGATTACTTACTAGATTCCTTCTTAACGCTAGCACTCAGATCCTCCTGGGGCTCCACCAGGCTGCAGTACACATCGGCAGCTTGTAACTTTCCTTCTTTGAACGCCCCTTCTTCCCAGAACTGTTGATAGTTCCAAAAAACGAAGGGGGAGTGGGAGGTGCTTCCCCCTCCCCGACCTCATTCCCCCAACCTCCTGTCAATCATACTAAAGAAAAAAAGGGGTGAATACCAGGGCATTTGGGTAAGACATATCCTTCATTGATGGTGGAATTATGCCCACTGACCTCTGCTGAGAAGATCAGAGCAATAGTCCCCATATGATCTGTCTTAAATTCAAAGTGAAGGAATATAATTTTGAGTGAGAAGGAATATATTTAAAGATCCAACACCCTTGATCATGCTCTCTCTCTCTCTCTTTGGGCACTGGTGAAGGAGGTGTGTTCACTTTATAAAAATGGAGCTATTCACTTGAGAGGCGCATGTGTGCTGTACTTTGATGAAAAGTTGTACTTTTGAAAAAGTTCTCCATCTTGAAACCCAGAGTAACTGAACCATTTTCCCAGGGTTACACAACGACTTGGTGCCCGCAGTAGAGGCAGGAACCCAGGCCTCCAAGCTCCTTCGTTAGTACCTATTTTTAAGTCGCGCCCGAGAGCAAGTGGAAAGTTCAGTTGCAATTTCTTTTGCTCTGAATGTTGCTGGAAATTGCCCTGTTTCCTTGGAGCCCTGCTCTGCATCTGAAAGTGGACATCATATTAGAGAGGGGGAGAGCCGCCACATGCTGTCTAACTGATGACTGCGACCCCCCAAAGAACTCTGTAGGCAGGCGCCTCCTTTCTCTTGGGCCGCTGGTCTGGAAAGGAGCTGTGTAGGAAGTCCCCTCTGGGTGTGCGTTAGCCTGCGTGCCCTGAAAGGAAGGGCAGGTGGTCTGGCCAGGCTCACGTGGAACTAACCTGGGACCTTATCAGCAGCTGCTTGTCTGGAGAAAAGGGACAGACCGATAGCTGCGGACTTAGTCACAGCTCCATCGGGAAGGCGAAGAGAGAAAAAACATCCTTGTAAATCTGAGATTTTTCTTAACTATTTGCATTTCATTCATTCGCCAAGACTTTCGTATTCCATGATGACTCTCTGTTGACTTTGGAAAGCCAGAGCAGCTCATGGTGCCATGTGACCGCCCCAAGGCCTGGGAGCCAGGGACCAGCTGAAATAAAGCTGAGCCCTGCCCTCAGCCCCTGATCTGTCCAAAGCCTCCCAGGCCCCTGTCCGGATGCCCACGGCCCTGAGCAGCAAGATTCTCTGCGCCCCAGCCTTGCTTCCCTGCCCCCATGGCGAGCGCTGAGCCTAAAGGCCACTCAGCCGGCTCACTGACAGAGGATGCCACCCGTGCGGTGTCCCTGAATCACCCAGGAGTGCTCTTGCCACCAAGTCTCAGTGCCACAGGTCGGCCCCCTCCTGGGCTTCCTAACCCTATCTCCCCACAGTGTCTGAAATGTGGTTCAAAGGGCAGTGCTGGCGGGTGGTCCTGTGTAAACTGGCTCCATTCCTGGAGGGGACTGCCCGCCCTGAGCGGCTCTCCTTCTGCCCAGCGAGGGCAGGAGTCCAGGTGGAGGAAGTTCTCAAGCTTTCGAGTTCTGTGCTCATTTACCAGGAACCAGGAGTTGTCATCTTGGAGTTAACGCGTGCCTGTGCCAGCCAGAGTGGCCGGTTTAATGTCTTTTCAATTAGTGAATCTTCCAATAATAGCATTTTAACAGTGAAGTTCCAAAGAAAAAAAACTTCTGCTTCATTTTTGGACAAGGGGGAAGAGAGACTGGGAATAACGGTATCATTATAAATCCTAAAGTGGAGGTCCTTTGGCTGTGCTACAAAAATCGTAGCTAATAATTAAAATAAAGCTTTAAGTAAATGCTTTATCAATGAACTAGATGACGGGACGTATTTTTTCTCAGCCAGTGGTCAGAAATGGCAGCACACACAGCCCTGGACTGAACTGTCACACTCTGAGTCTTTAAAATTCCTGCTGGATTTGAAGGTATTAACAAGTCCCTCTCAACATTCTCGAAAGGTTTTTGATGTCATTTTAGCTATTGAACTAAAATATGTGAACTATTACTTTGTTGATTTTGTTCTTAAACCAAACTGCATTATCATCTGAGAGTGTGTTCTTAAAGTATTGTTAAAAGTACTTTGAAAACTTGTAAATCCCTGTAATTTATGTTTCTCCTGCCTCTGCTGTTTCATTCTGTCCTTCTGGTTTTAATTTGAACACAGCCCTGTCTGGGTGTGTACCTGTAAAATTATGTTTTTCCAAGTACGATTTACAGTCCCGACCTCAGGTTTTACAGTGTTCCTAACTCTGTGAGCTCCCTCTTAGACCAAGAAGCGGGTTTTGGGTCACCCAGCTCTTTCATATTAGAACCGCCTAATCGAGGTTACTTGAAACAGATCTGATTTTGACATTTCTTAGTTTATCATGTAGGCCTAGGGAGTAAATTAGGAGGGCTTCCCTGCAAGCCCATTAATTGCACTGCCCCATTTCTTAAAATGTACACAGTTGTAAACCTAGACTGCTTCAAGACAAGAGTCTCATTTATCTAAACAATTCTCCTTTTAGACTCAATGGCACTGATGGAAATACAGATAAGGAGTATGCATCAGAGGGAGCCTCTGCTTGCTGAAACTTCCCACTCTCTTTACAGCCCCTTTTTCTTTCCAAGGGCTCATCTGCATATTGAATAGGTCTGTGTGTTCCAGGAGGAGGGAAGACTGCAGCGGGGCAGAGAGGGCACCTTTCTTCTGAGCGAGCTCTTGGCAGGTTTCAAGGACTAGGGCTGCTCTGCTTTAAGGAGGTGGGTGGGGGCAGGCGTTCTGTTAAAATGCTGTGTATCTTGAATCCATTTTATAGGCATCCTCTCGCTGGCAGCTGTGCTCTTCAGTGTGGAGGATAAATGGCCACAGGACTTCGGGGATCTTTTCCTGAAGTTGGGGAGTGGGATTTCTTTCCTTTATGTTCCTTTCCAATATCACTTAGGAGTTTGGAATCTCTTTTCTCTCTCTTTCCCTCTCTGCCCCTCTCTCTCCTCGCACGCTCGCTCGGTCTGTCCTCCGCGGTTCTCCCAGACCCTGTTGGGGGCTGCAGGAGGAAGGCCCAGGCACCCCTTCTGGCCGCCAACCTTGGTCCCTCCTGTTGCAGGTCGTCGTGCAGTCCGGCCGCCACCCCACGGTGCTGCAGAGGCTGTGCCAGCTGCCCTTCCGGTACTTCAGTGACCCCCGGCTGATCAAAGTGCTGTTCCCTTCGCTCATCGCTGCCTGTTACAACAACCACCACAACAAGGTCATCCTGGAGCAAGAGATGAGCTGTGTTTTACTGGCCACGTTCATTCAGGTACCTTCTGTCTCCTGCCTGGCCCCCGGCTTTGTGTGTAAGCTGGTGCAGTTGAAAAGTAAAAGGGAACCAGCTGCTTATCCTTGCCATCCATAGTGTCTTTTGAATTTTGCACGTATTCCTGAGCTTGAAAATTAATTTCTAAAATATGAGGGTAGTCAAACTGGGGTTGGGTGTTGTGTAACTTCTGCTTGGAGCATTTCAAGAGAAGGATATTTTTCCAGTTGATGAAATAGTAAAACCCACACCAAGGAAATGTTTTTAAAAAGATGGCCAGCCTTCTTTAAGGCTTTAGCACTGACGTGTGTCTAGCTTTTAGTCTCGCTACAAGGAATAAATATATAAGGATTGCAGAAGAAAGATCAAGTAAAACTTCAGTTGATTTGTAAGTTTTTAAATAAGTATGGTTCATACACACATCTGTGTATGTGCCATATAATCCTGTTACATTGCTTTTTAAAAAGATCTAACACTTATAAGAATGGCCTTATATTTTTCACAGGCCTGGAATCAGAATTGGCACTGTAGCAAAGGAAAGCAACATCTCCACAGCTCAATGAACTAATCAGCTGACAATAGAAAATCAAGTCGGCTATTCTTTTTTCTGTCACTGTAGATAATTAATTGTTGAGAATCTTCCATTTTCTTTGAAATGTTCTACCATAAAAACCGGTGTGTTTTTGTTCCATGATGTACACATGATTAACAGACAACGTTTTCTGTTCATAATAATGAAACAGAAAGCAGAGCTCTGTCTTAGTGTTGTTCCTTATTCTGGGTAATATACATATATCACTGTTGAAAGGATGCGATCCTGCCTGGCTGTTTGGGATGGCGAAAGAGTCAAGCTTTCTTCACCTTAGCCAATTAAGGGTTTGCGTTTTTGAAACTGTCCTCTATTCGATGATCGGTTAATAAATACAACTAGATCTAGTTGTTAATAAATACAACTAGACAGTTTAGAAACGTCTAATTTCAGCTTAGTTAGTCTCTTTGAGTCTGGGTTCTATTTTCTGAACATATTTTCAGAGATATTCAGATCCACAGGTAGGGTATTGATCTACCAAAAAAAAAATCTTATGGTTAAATTAAAATCTTAATAAAGTCTTACCTAACCACCATATCGATATTTAAGAATTCGCATATATTCTTAAATATAAAATTTAAAAGTTAAAGATTAAAAATTAGAAAATACAGTATAGAAGATTTTTAAGACTGTGATCTTAAAATTCATTCTCTTATTCAACAGGTAATTCTTGAGTGCCTCTGGTGTACTGGGCACTGTTCTAGGCACTCGGAATACAGCAATTAAAAAAAAAAAAAACAGATAAAAACTCCTGCCTTTCTAGAACTTTCATTAAAAAGGGCTCCTGGGTGGCTCAGTTGGTTAAGCAACTGCCTTGGCTTGGGCCGTGATCCCAGAGACCCATGACTGAGTCCCGCATCAGGCTCTCAGCTCCATGGGGAGTCTGCTTCTCCCTCTGACCTTCTCCCCTCTCATTCTCTCTCTCACTCTCTCGCAAATAAATAAATAAAATCTTCTTTTTTTTTAAGTGGGGGAGCCAAACAAACAAACAAAAAATATGTCAAACAAATAGCATGTCAGATAGCGTTAAGTGCTGTGCAGAAAAGTAAGGCAGGGAAGAGGGAGAGGGACAGCCGGGGGAGGGATGGCCGGGGGAGGGCGTGGTGAGCAGAGAGGCCTCAACCAAGACAGTGGCACCAGCTTAGTCCCTTATATTTGCAACTGCCTGGAAAACAATTTATAAAAATACAAATGATATCAGAATCTTAAGTAAAGAACATATATTACTTGCTTTTATCTCGTACTGATCTTAAAATATTTCTAACATGGGGCGCCTGGGTGGCTCAGTTGGTTAAGCAACTGCCTTCGGCTCAGGTCATGATCCCGGAGACCTGGGATCGAGTCCCACATCGGGCTCCCTGCTCGGTGGGAGGCCTGCTTCTCCCTCTCTCACTCCCCCTGCTTGTGTTCCCTCTCTGGCTGTGTTTCTCTCTGTCAAATAAATACAAAATCTTTAAAAATATATATATATTTCTAACACACAGTTAAATGTAATTTAATGTAACACATTTAACATACATTTGGACACACACATTTTGTAAATGTTACAGAAATTTCTTATTTGGGATAGCGTCTTAGTGAAATTGAATCAGGTTTTCTTTTCTAGAAATAATTATTATCGGGGGAATGAATATATATTAGATTTGAGTTTATAGAGTGGCTCTTTGAGGTCCCCATGTGTTAGAGGATTAATAGTCACTAGAAAATGATACTAAAAATAGGAGCTGGTGGTTTGTCATAGGTTTCTGAAAATTTACATATTATGTACGATATTTTTCACTTTCCCTCTAAAAGTGAAATCACTAGACTTCAGATTTAGCTGCAGAATACATAAGGGCTTTTAGAATTACACTTTTTGAAAAAATGTGAAAAACCTATCAATATTTTAGGATAATAAGTCTGGCTAAGGCCTTCAGTTCATCAGCGGAAGTAGAGTCGTTTCTACAACGGACAGCATGGTAGGCGCTGCTGACCCACGGCCAGATGGGAGTCCTCACTGCTGTATTTAAATTAAGAGAACCTGAACATCAACTTCTTAAGCTTTTATATTAGGGCTCCAGAGTATTCACGCAAAGATGGTTGTCCCAGGGGCGCCTGGGTGGCTCAGTTGGTTGGGCAGCTGCCTTCGGCTCAGGTCATGGTCCCGGAGACCCGGGATCGAGTCCCACATCGGGCTCCCTGCTCAGCAGGAAGCCTGCTTCTCCCACTCTCACTCCCCCTGCTTGTGTTTCCT
Organism: Spilogale gracilis; assembly: GCA_004023965.1. Taxonomy (NCBI): domain Eukaryota; kingdom Metazoa; phylum Chordata; class Mammalia; order Carnivora; family Mephitidae; genus Spilogale; species Spilogale gracilis. The sequence continues at coordinate 122,691 of PITA01000689.1, read as the reverse complement.
CTCTGGCTGTGTTTCTCTCTGTGAAATAAATAAACTCTTAAAAAAAAAAAAAAAAAAAAAAAGATGGTTGTCCCAGAATTCAGAAGTACGTCGAACGCCCCCTCAGCAGAATTCTCTGTTCCCAGCCTTGGTATGAAAACACTTTTCTTGTCTCACACAGGATTTCGTTCAGACCCCTGGCCAGGCAGACGACCCATCTCACCAACCCAAAGGTACGTCTCGAGTGGAATGGACGGTCGTGTGTCTGTCGGCCACCCCCACCCTCCCCTGGCAGGGATCGGCTCATCACGTCACCTAAAACATGGGAGATCCGGGTGTCAAGTCTATTTCAATGAGTTAAAGAAACAGATTTGGTCATCGAGCGTGAATGCATCAGAATATACAGAGAACTCTATGGAAGGAAAAGAAAAGCACAAAACATCTTTATGTAATTTATATTCACCTCATGCAAGATATAATAAATGGTGACTAATTACTAAAGAGCCGCTTCATAATATGGGAGACCAGCCCATCATTAATATTGGCCTACATTCCTCACATAAATGCTAAAATCACATAGGTTTGGTTTCCTATATATGTTCAGAATAAAATTATTAATGATAGCAGCCCATATTTTCTCCCTAAATTCAAGTATTGGAATTTTTTTTTGAGAATAAAAAGTATAAAACTGTTTTTGGGTGGAGAAAAAGCCATCAGATGAGCAAGAGTTCAGAGGCCAAAAGATTTACAAGCTTTTTTTTTTCCGGTAGTGTTCCTGATGAGGTGTTTCCTATGATCAGAGCTGGAGGCATAGACTCTTAAAGTACATTTTCACTTTTTTAAATATTCTATCCACACTGTAATTGAGAAGTACAAGTTGTTCTTTGTATGACTGTCAGGACAGCATCTCTGATTAATGAGACCCTGATACAGATTTTCCCCAGTTCTTCCATTAGTGTGATAGTCTTTAAAGTGACCAGAGGCCCAGGACCCCCTAGGACACCCAACAGGTAGCCCTTACTTGAAGGGGCGAGGAGTCACCTTGGAAACATGCACGCATGCATGCGTGCACCGATGATCTGTGGGGGCAGGTGTTGAAAAATACATAGAAAAGAATATAAAGCTGTAACAGGGGCGCCTGGGTGGCTCAGTCCTTAAGCGTCTGCCTTCGGCTCGGGTTGTGATCCCAGGGTCCCGGAATCAAGCCCCGCATCAGGCCCCCTGCTCCCTCTCTTACTCCCCCTGCTTGTGGTCCCTCTGTAGCTGTGTTTCTCTCTGTCAAATAAATAAAATCTTTAAAAAATAAAAATAAAGCTGTAACAATATCATGAAAAAAAATGCCATGTTTTATTGATTTAGGCATTCAGAGAAGTAAACGGAAAGCTACACCCCTTTTCAGAAATTCCAGGCCACATCATAGTCAGTACCATTCGCCTAAGCCAGAATTAGTGTGCAAGTTCAGGTCTGCCCTGACTCACTCACAGCCTTTTTTTTTTTTAAGCTAGTGGAGGCTAGTGGGAGAAATCAGTATAATTTCTTACTATTTCTTATAAAACAATGTCTTAAATTTTGAATATATAAAAGTGTCTTGAAAAATCTTCTAATGTATTTATTTTTAATTGTACAGCAATTTTTTTTTTTTTTTTTTGCCAGTAAGAAGTACAGACATTCTTTTTTCCTTCTTTCTCGAGCTGTACGGATGAGTCACCATTTGCTACACATCTTGCAGGCGGAGTCCCAAGAGCGGCCTCTGTCTGCTTGGTGGGCTGAGGCCTGTGGGAGTTTCAACTTACTTTCTTTTCCGAGGGCCCGTCTTCTCTGACGTCCATGCTTTCCCCAGTTACGAGGGGCTTTAATCCACAATATAGCAGATGGGGCTGTGTTCTCTGCATTGGTCAGAGTCATCGTTATCATGGTGACAGCTCCTGATACGCTTACTTGGCTTAAAGGAGACGATTGTGCCACACTAAGTGCCGATCTGCACTTGGGACGTCTGTTCCCCTTTTGCTCAGATTTAGTCTCCATAAATGTTTCAAGGCATTTTGAGTTCATTGCCCAGGGGAAGCTCTGCGGTGTAAATGGAGAGCAGCTCCCGGGAGCACCACACTCTTACTGCTAAAGGTTCTTCTGGCGTTCCAGTGCTCCTGCTTGGTCACTGCCCAGCTAGGAGACTGGTTTCTTTGTCCCCATCAATAACCAGTAAAGTTCTTACTCGTTCCCTCTGCTTTGTTAGATGACTCAACACCAGATTTGAGCTGTTTTAAAAGTTATGCTTAAAACATTTTAAATTAGACTGTTTTAGAAGACAAATATCAAGTTTACATACAGATTTAGCTTTTCAAGGCTCTCTTAAGAATGAGATATCTGTCGTTTTATTTTGTTCAGCATACTTAATTTTGGGGCACCTGGGTGGCTCAGAGGGTTGAGCCTCTGCCTACAGGTTGGGTCCTAATCTCAGGGTCCTGGGATTGAGTCCTCTATGGGGCTCTATGCTCCCTGGGGAGCCTGCTTCCCCCACTTTCCCTGCCTGCCTCTCTGCCTATTTGTGATCTCTCTGTGTCAAATAAATAAATAAAATCTTTTTAAAAAAATACTTACTTTCCCCTACTTTCTTATTCTGGAGTCCAAAACCAATTTTTTTTGGTAATGTTTTACAGAGGAGATTAATGTCTGAATATGTTAGAAGCACAAAATAAATTGTGATTAAAATGTTCATATGTCTGCACTTGGGTGGCTCAGTCCTTGGGCATCTTCCTTTCACTCGGGTTGTGATCCCAGAATCCCAGGATCGAGCCCCGCATCAGGTCCCTGCCCCTGCGGGAAGCCTGCTTCTCCCTCTCTCACTCCCCGTGCTTGTGTTCCATCTCTAGCTGTGTTTCTCTCTGTCAAATAAATGAATAAAATCTTTTTTAAAATGTGTGTGTGTGTGTGTGTGTGTGTGTATAATGCTGTAGGGAGATATAAACAGATCAATTACCTTCTTTATATAAACTTACATCACGGTTTATTTGAAGTGCATGTCTCCATTTTGTAGTCAGATATCAAAATAATTTCAGTTGCTTAAACTTCAAAGAATTTAACTATTTTCTTTTTTTCCTCTCAGGAAAATCCCTTGGTTCCCAAGACTATCTTGAACTGGCTAACAGATTTCCTCAGGAGGCCTGGGAAGAAGCTCGACAGTTTTTTTTAAAAAAAGAGAAAAAATAAATGACTTGGTTAGTTCTGTATTTGAGTACCCTTGTTAATATTTTAAATCGTTCAAACGAATGTTCTAACTGTTCCTTAAGAAGCTCGCGTTCTCATGTTTATACTCTCCCCCTGCACTGTAGATACGGCATATACTTTGCACTATTTATAATGACTGTAGATATAATGTTCTAATTCTGCAAGTTGAGTTTATTTCACTTATGCACAATATTTTGGAGTTTCAGTAACCTACATCCTACTATAATGTATAATTTGCATTTGTAATATGGGTAAAATTAGACATTCAATTAGCAAGTCTGTTTTGTTCTTGTAATAAAATAACTTATTCCGTTTGCAGTGGTGACTTTTCTTATTAAGGCAGTACAAATTTGGAAAGAAAAATGTTAAGTGCAACCCTGGGAGTATCTTAGCTAAAGACTTAAAGTTAACCTCTAGATTTCCCTTTTAAGGTGTGGAGTAAAGACATTTGTAACCTTTGGGTTCGTAGTTGCGGGATACGTTTGGGGGTGCTCTTTGAAGTGACCTGGGAGCACTGTATTCACTGGAGGGCGGACAGCACGGAGAGCCTCCTATGGCATTGCTGAACGGACATTATTTTCCAGAAGAAACATCAGCGACTCAAAAAGATGAGGCATAGTGAGTCACTTTGAAGAATTTTCTCAATAATTGTGATGTGAAGCACGCGGAAGTAAAAGTAAGACGGACGGCCTCGGGGCTCCGAGTGGGGCTCGAGCGAACGCTGTAACCCACCCGGGCACCCACGGCTGAGCGCCCCAAGTCCGCCCGGAGACCGGCTTTTCCTGCCTCCTCCTCGCGGGTTCCCCACCTTCAGCCGACGGTCAGTGCCACGCCGTTCACTGATGGCATCTGTAATCATTTCTTTCAGATAAGGATCAAACATTACCAAAAAAAAAAAGACCTGGCTGGAAAAAAAAGGGGGGGGGCCGAGTATGTGTCGGAGACCCGAGCACAGGGAAGTCGGAGGGGCGGAGCTAGAAAATAGGAAAGTTTCGTCGGTTTTTTAAAAGCAGGACTTAACCTACCTAATGTTCAGGACGCTTCTTTTCGAGCCTCACTAAGCGGCTGAGTTACGTGCATGCTGTTTTCACTGCTTTGCAAATCGGGAGAAAATAAAGAGGTCCCCCCAAATGCAAACAATCTGTCTATCCCCGGCCACCCCGTGCGCCGCGCGGGACCCGCTCCGGGAAGCCCCTCCCGCCAGGGCCCCGACCGCGACCCCGCAGCACGCGGGGACCCGGGACGCCGCCGAGGCCCGCGCAGAACCCGGGCGAGCCGGGCTGTTCCCGGCGCCCGCACCCTCCTCCCGGACGGCTGCCGGGGCTGCTCCGCGGCCCGGGACGGGGGAGGGGTGGGGGCTGGGGAGCCGGCAGGTGTTCGCGCCCCGGCCAGGAGAGGGGTTCCCAAACGCCGGCCGCCCAGCGCGTCTTGGGCCTGAACGCAGAATCCTGTAGCTGAAAGGAATAATCAAATATTTATAAGATTTCCTGCAAGACGCTTCACAATAGAATATGCTTCTTATCTAGTCGGAAATTTGCCAGAAAGCCATAAATAATTGAGACAGCTGTGATTAACCTCCCAGAAACCATACCAGAACTCGCAATTAAACATTTAATTGAATGGTGTCGTTTGCCCGCCTCGTCCGGGAGGGGAAGGGGCGTCGGTGGAGTTGGCGGGAATGGGGCCCCGCGCCCCGCGCCCCGCACGGTTTCTGTGCGTCTCGACTTCCCTCCTTTAAGGCGCGTTCCGCAGGCCACAGTGAGTTAAGCTCTAACCCCCGAGTTTTACGACTTGCAAACTCTCCGGGGACGGGGGGAGCGCGGCGCGCAGGTGAGCGCCGGCGCAGCTGGTTCCAATCTGCGGGGACGAGTGCCACCCACTGGCTTTCTCCTGCGCCGAGGACCGCACCCCGCTCTCCCGAGGCTGCGGGGCCACAGGTGCATCACGCTGGGCCCCGGCGAAAGGCCTCCGCTGGGTCCCGCCTGCAAAGCTGACGGTGCGAATGGGCACAGCCGGGCCAAAGCAGCGATTTCGGTCGGGCCTCAGAGGCCAGAACCGAAGCCAAAGAGGAAAAGGCTGCCCGCAGCACGGCAGCAGCGGCATTTGGGCGCCCAGCGAGGTCGCCCGACTGAGTTTCCTGCTCCCGGCTGCAGCTCGCTTTCCGGGGAGCCTGGCGGTGCTCCTCGTCATCCAGAACGCCCAGCAGGATGTCGGGGCCGCAGCTCCCCCCCCCGAAGTTCCGGAGCCTCTCCCCAGCCCCAGACACTGCGGGCTCTGTGACCCCCATCCCCGAACGTCGCCCCATTGAGCCTAGGTCCGGGCTCCACCTCCCCGGCCGGCCCTCCTTCCCTCCCTCCTTTTGTTCCTCGGTTCCTTCCTCCCTTCCTCCCTCCCTCCCTCCCTCTCTCCTTCCATCCTCCCTTCCTCTCTTCCTCCCTTCCTTCCTTCCTCCCTCCCCCGGCTGGGAAAACCACCTCCTTTCTTCCGGAGCTCCTTGCCAGCCTTCTCAATTCTTGGTTCTCAATACTCTGGAAAGGAATTAGTCCCCACCGTCCCTATTCTTCCACTTCTCTGCCCGATCCCACAGCCCAACACTGGGGTTCTCCTGCCTTCTGTATTCAAACCACCCCTTAAGTATCCTGTTTCCCAGTGAGGACATTCTCAGCCTTCCTGCTCCTTCCCACAATCCCTGACTCACTCTCCCGCCAGCTCCTGACCTTCTGGATGAGACTCCCAGATCCAAAGGCCCCACTCACCTAACTAACGCTCCTGCCTTTCTTTCCCGGATTGCTGTGGGGGCCCCAATTTGCTTTATAAATTGAAGCAGGCCCAAATCCCCACCCAAATCCACATCTGGATCCCAAAGAGTATTTTCCCTTGTGCCCTTTCCCCTGCCAATACTACTCTCAGTCCCACTGGGTTTATCTGCAGCGTTGGTGCGCAGGCTCTATCAACAAGGTGCTGGTCTGTAATTGGCCACCCAATCCTCATTATTGCACCGAATCCCTGTATCTTGAAGAGAGTTTACCTTTACATCAATCAGACCCGTATTTAAAAGCCTCTAATCTTCCCTACATCAGTTTAATAAACTCTGAATTTCCTGCTTGGAACTTCTCTTCAAACAGTTTATTATTCATTCGTTGCTTCCTCTCTCCAGCATGCTGCTATTCGTCTAATTCTCTTGGTCTCTTTGGTGACCATTTTTATGGGAAAACACAGCTAAGTAAATGTAGGGCAATAGATGTCCTCCCGTAGGCAACAGTGGCAGAATCTGAACATTTTTCTAGAGGACAACCTTAAACAATGTCTCGTTTAAACCCAGTATTTGCAGCTCGGAGCTTTAAGCCATCCCACATTCAAAATTGAAAGCCTGATTTCTGTTCCACAACCCATTAAATATTAAAGTTCATTGGGAATACTGCCCCAGGGACTCTGAATTTCCCAGAATTGTGCAGCCTTTCATATATATTAAATTTTGTGGTATAATGGCCATAAACTTTTCCATCTCTGGGAATCCTTTTCCTGCCTCAATTACATAGAGCTATCTAAATTATTAGATAAATCTTCTGAAAAAAATATTATTCTAAAGTGAATCTAGTTAAATAACTCTCATTTCCCACCTACAGCCCCTTTTTATTGAACTTTTTACCACACAGTTGGGTGTCTCACTTTCAAAGTTCAGTAAGCATAAAATGTAACATTTATAATTGTTACAGGTAATTCAATTTACACGGAAATCCCAACTGTATTACAGAACATGTTTAAAGATGACCTGGGAACCAGTAAAACTGATATTTATTAATGTAACTAGCCAGACATAGACCTGACACCTCCCCAGCGGCCTTTCCCTGGTAACCCACATGGGAAATGGTCAGCCTTTTGGGGCGGCCAGCAGCAAACAGGAGGAGAAGAGCTCAGGATGTTTTCTACAGCCATACAGAAAGTTTCCGGCATCCTGATACACAGTAACCACTTTTATCTGGGTAATTTCCCAATATTCAAAATCAGCACACTCACATAAATATCAAAAAGAGGAATTAGTTAGATATTTGATCCGAGAATAAGAGTTCACTGTAATTAGGCAGATGTTTCCGTTCATAGCATTAACAAACTCAGTTTGTCAAAGGCAAAAATCCAGAGCTAATTAACAATAAACATAAATGAAATTCTTTACTCAAGAACTTGAGTTTGTTTCCTTTTTGGAAATGACAAAACCCAATACGCTGGATTAATCAAAAGTTATTAAAGATTTCTTGGAAGTTTAGCTTCCTATCCAATGGCCAGCCAGAAGGTTAAGAGGAAATATCTATACTTCTGTTCGGGAGGGAATGGTCTCAGTTAAGGGAGCGAAGCCTCAAAGAACCTAACTCTGATTATTAAAGCCGTTTCTAGGCCCTTGAGAGGTAAAGCTGGTCCTCATTAGCGCCAGCGATCTCTGCCCTTATCTCTCCAGTGTGCAGCACCGTTTCCTAAATCCCAAAGAAAGGGAATGTTCTCTTCAAATTTTGAGCTGACATCACCTTGACTTTGAGGAAGTAAAATATAAATTTGGCTTATTTTCCCACCTCCCATTTTCTTCCAATAATTGACTGCCAGTCTTCCAGCTTTCCTTTTCTAATGGGGGCTCAGGGTGGGGGAGGGGTGGGGACTGGAATCGTGCCCTGAGCTCGGCTGTGAGACCTCGGGCCGGCCCAGCAGCCCCTAGCTTCTAACCAGAAGGCACCTACTCCCCGACCTGCGGCCACAGGTGCCCCGCCCTTACCCGACTACCTGGGCTATCTCCTATTCAGGACCTTTCCCTCTTACAAAACAAATCCTGGACAAAGGATATACTTGCGGGTCATTTATCTCGAGGGACAAGGAAACGGAAACCAATGCCAGAGGTTTTCAAGAGCAGTGGTTTCACTGGTAGGTGGCAGCTTCCCGAGTCCACCGAGTGAGGCCTGGTCTGAGGAAAAGAACTGTCCCAGGCTGCCAAAGGGTTAAATCTTTGTTAAGGGTAAAACCTGAGCCTCCCGTTTTTTGTGCTAGCCCGGGGGCCTGCTGGAGATTCAGTATCTCTCGCTTATTTCCTGCGATCACTAAAGCCCGTTTTCAAGAAAACAAGTCGCAGGGGTTTGAAATGTCACACCAAGTGACCTGGGCACGGCATATCCAGGGGCCATCCCCCGCCCCCTGCATTTCGGGTCTGGAAGGAAAATAAACCAAGGACACGCCAGACTGGTTCTGGGTGGACTTATTTTCCCGGGCGGCCGAGATCCTAGCGGGGGCCTGTCGTGGCTCCCCCGGTGTATCGCTTGCAGGTGATGCCAAATGCAGATAAGGAGCCGCCGCCCGGCCTTCTCCTCCGTCTAGACGGGGGAATTAATAAATGCAGCGAGATTGATCACGTCGCGCATCCACTCTGGGGACAGCGCCGAGGGTGAGCCGTCGCAGCCCCCCTGTTCGCCCCGGGCCCGCGGACTCCCTGCTCCGCGGCCTGGCGGGAGTGGCAGGCGGTCGAGAGGCCCTGGGCAGAGGGTCGGGGCGCGGGGGGCGAGCGCAGGCAGGGTCCGAGGGCGCCGGCCGAAAATGCAGCGACGGCACGGAGACCTGGCCGGTCTTCCCGCCCAAGCGAGGTCTCCCCACCCGCCCCGGGGACTCGAGCGCCGGGGGCCGGCGCGGAGCGCGCGCGGGGCCGAGACCCGCCGGGAGCAGGGAGGGCGCGCGGGCTTCCGGGAGGGGCGGCGGGGGGCGCGCGGACCCAGCCCCGCCCCCGCGCGGCGCCCAATCCCCGCCGGGCCCGCCCCCCGCCGCAGGGGCGCCCTCGGAGCAGCGGCGCGCCGGGCGCGGGCGCGAGCAGCTGGGCCCACCCCCCGGGACCCCGCGGCGGGCTCCGCGCGGCCGCGTTTTCGTTAGAACGAGCTCCGAGCCCCAGCCTGGGTCGGTCCGGCCCTCCCGCTGCGCCCACAGCACACAGGAGCTGCATCCCTTTGGGTTATTATTTTTTTTATTAAGATCAAAATATCCATCCCACTGTGAACTGGCCGTTCTCACAATAAATAACAATAACTTACGTTTTGTTCGGCAAAGGCTCACACTGTCCTCCGTCGACTGATAATTTAAAACATTTTCAACGAAAGTCTTGTTTCTATTTTTTTCCGGCAATCATGCGCTTTGGGGGTTCAGTGTCTGTTCGTTTGGATTGTGCCGGCTTAGAGCCCGGGCAAAGCCGCCTGGGAGCGCGGGGCCGGCCCGGGGCAGGGGCCCGCCTGAACGAGTTCGGGGTGGCCCCGCGCCGGACGCGCCCCGCCTGCTCTCCAGCGGCGCTGGCCACGCGGAGCGAGGGAAGAGGAGAGGGCAGAGCTAACGCTAGTAAATCCCAAATTCTGGTTTTGAAAAAATAAAAGTTCTTGGATCAAGGCTCTCCGGTCTGGTGAAAGCAGGTTGTATCCTGGAGCTTTGGGCTGTCCTGAACGCTTCTCCGTCTTCTCTCGTTAAATAATAATAAGAATTACAAGGGCGAGAGAGTTTTCGGAGCTGGAATGGCCTGAGCATGGGTGAGTCTCATGCAGGGAGCATGCGAGGCCCGCGGGCTGGCGTGGACGGGGTCCTCTCACGTCTCCACGGGACTCGGAACCATGCTGTTGGGGGTGTCCGGGAGCTGCGAGGACAGGGAGGTCACATCGCTGCCAGAGGAGTTGCCTAGCGAGCCAGACTCAGAGAAGGAGACCTGGGGATGCGAAGAGACCGGGAAGAGGCTGGTGAAGAGGCCTCGGAGCCACTGCTCCCAGGCCGCAAACTCCGAATGGAGGAAGTCCCTTAGGCACAAGCCACCAGCTGGGAGCAAGCCCTTCGGAGATGTAGGCCGGGTTCCCGAGTGCACGCTGGGGTATTAGGGAGGGAGATCAAACTGGTTAATCCCTCTACCTCCCTTGCCAGTGCTTTAATCCAAGGAGACTTGGTTTAGAGCGAATTATGGATTGGGGGGCCCGTTGCAGTCCCTTTATCTAACCTCCTTCCCATTGCCTATAGCAGTCCCCAGACCCCATCCCCGGAGAAGTCCCTCCTTCCCACCTTGATCAAACGGCTAAATCCCGTCCCTCCCAGTCCCGAGGTCCGGTGGGGTAGGGAAGGACCTCACCAGCTGCTGGAAGGCAGGTTGGTCCAGGTCACTCTGGAGGGCAAACTCGCTGAGGGCTTTCCACGGTGGCTGGTAGGTCTGCACCTCGACTGCGCTCCCCTGCACGGCGCTCTCGTGACGGATGGGGCTACCGGCCACCAGGGGTGTTCCGGTCAGTCCCTGGAGGCTCTGAGGGACAAGGGGAAGTGGAGGTGAGGGATGCTCCAGTGAGGTCGTGTGTCTCCCACCACACCCTTGACACTGCGGCCCCAGGCACTGGCCCGATATTTGGGACCTGAAGCGGTTTTAAGGCCGGAATTCGTTTTGGGGGAGGCGCTCCCAACACCAAAACCAGGTTGTCCTCCTTCCGCAGGAAGTTCCACCATAGTCCAGCCTCAATGCTGGGAGCCAACAGGGGGACAACGGAGCAAAGGATGGCGAGGCCTCTGTTCCCATTTTTCGGGAGGAAAAGTGTCCAAACCAAGCCACGCCAAGAGGACACAACCTGCCCGGACTAGCAGGAGCTGCATAACCACGCCGCCTCGGGCTCGGACCTGTGCCTCCAACTCAGGTCTGCCGTGGGACAAGAAGACCCGACCTCGGGCACAATAATTAAGCAGCCTTAATCCCCAACGCAAACCTTGCTCTGAACGCGCAGGCACACGCTCTTTGGAGAATGCAGTCGCTGCTGGATGTCCCCAGAGCGCGCGCAGCAAAGGCCCGCAGAGGCGGCGGCGAGGACTCGGGGTCCGCCCCCCCCCCCCCCCCCGCTGCTCGCGCGCACAGCCCCGGTCCTCACCGTCTTGTCGCTGTGCTGCTGCTGCTGCAGCTGCTTCATGAGGATGGATTTCTTCTTGTCCTTGCAGCGTTTGTTCTGGAACCAGACGCGGATGACCCGCGGGCTCAGGCCCGTCATCTCCACCAGCTGCTCCTTCATGAGAGCGTCTGGCCGCGGGTTGGCGGCGTAGCAGGTCCGCAGAGTGTGAAGCTGCTTCTCGTTGAGCACCGTCCGCACGCGGGTTGTCTTCTCCGTCTGCTTGTGCACGTGCGGGCGCAGCGAGGGCTGCCGGCCCGACCCCGGGTCTGCGAGGACGGGGGGGGGGGCGACGAGAGGTGAGTGCGGGGCCCCTCCGCCCCCCCGCTGCCCCGCCCAGAGGCGGCCGAGCCCTCCCCGGTCCTTTTTCCTTTTTCTTCGATTCCGGTGATTTCGTTTGATTGCTCGGCTCCCTTTCCAGCCGCGCGCCCTCCCCGAAGGGAGCTCCGCGTCTCCGTCCCTCCCCTAGTTCCCGAGCGGGCTGCCCGCGAGCGCGGTCCCCGGAGCGCCAGGCGGCCGCCGGGCCGGGGTGGACGCTCGCGGCTGTGCCTCCTCCACTTTCCCGACCCTAGGAATGCCCCCCGGGCCCTGCGACGGAGGAGGCCCTCCGGAGGAAGTCGGAGTTTCAGAGCAAGAGGAAGGAGGAGCTCCCGGGACTCTGGAAGGGGGAAGAGGGCCGACGAGGGCGCGGGCGCCGCTCAGCTTCGGGATTCGGGGGCTTGTCTCGGGCTCCAGAGGGCCTGCGAGAGCCCTTCCTCCTCCTGCGGAGACACTCGGACAAGGCCGCGAAGACCCGGCCTGGAACGCGGATGGGCCTTCAGGGACAGGGCCGGCTTCGCTGCCGGCGCTCGGGCCTGGGCTCCCGGGTCTGCTCCTGTATGGCTCTAGGTTCCCCGGCCCAACCGCCGCTCACCCTCCCGGCCCGAGCGCAGCCGCTCGCATTTCCACTTGGCTTTGGGTTTTCTTAGCCCCGGGTAAATAGCGCCCGATGCCCGCGGCCTGCAACCTAAACCCGCAACAAACAAAAGGGAGCCTCTCTGAGACCCGAGACGGGGTGCACTCGACACCAGCTTCACCCACTTTCACACTCCCATCCAAACCTGGTCCACACAGCCATGGGTACGGGCCGCGCTGTTTGAATTTTTATCCCCCACCCCCACCCCGGGGCAAGCATAACTAGGTCTGGATAAATATTTACAAATAGCCCATCCAGCCCAATTTCCTCACTCTATAGGGGAGGCAAGCCCGGGACCAGAGAGGGGAGGAGCACTACAAGACCACACAGCACCCAGAGGCTCAGCCTGGTGTAGAGACTGGTGCTTCCGGTCTGTGGCTGCCCAGCCTGGGGCACGATCCCCCACCACTAACATAAACTCAGATCCAATCTCTGGGCAGCTCCTGATTCAGACCCAGGGTGTTTTCCACGATCCGATCCAGAGTCCACTGAGGCCACCACACCCTCCTCCCCCGAGAAGCACTTGGCTAAGTTGTTCATCAGACTGGGCCTCAAAACACCAGCACAGACTTCCACTCTTTGTTGGGGCGGCTAGCTAGCTGGCCGTCTGGCTGGTTGAGCTCAGGCCCGGCTCCAGGATGGGAGCTGTATTCCTTACACACATACCCCTTGGCAAACCTCCCTTTCCTCTCTGGCAACACCACACATGCTTGAAATCCCCCATACAGGTTCCCCAGACAGACGCGTCGGATTCTGTGGTCGTTCACCCTCCTTCTCCTGGTCCCGGGACCCAGTATTCCCCGTCCCCGAGAACGCAATTCCCCACAATGCCCCCGTATGCGCAGACTCAGGCACATAATCCCGGTCCGGTTGCCGGGGGCCCCCCCTGCCCTCCCACCCCCGCCCCGGCACACACTTAGCTGTGTTCCTAGCCACAGTTCTGCACTCACACGGAAGCACACAATCCCGGCAAATGCGACCACGCCCGAGTGACAACTTTTCGTCGGAGCACAAGCACGGGGTGCACGCACGCACTCACAGGGGCGCCGGGCCGGCGCGCGCCGCTTACCTGGCATGTGCAGGCCGCGGGCGCCGGGGAGCGAGCCGGGGCTGCGCGGGCTGCCGGCCGCGGCGCGCTCCAGCAGGAGGCCGTGGTCGGCGCGGCAGAGCAGCTCGTGCTCCCGCAGCGAGAACTCGTCGCCGGGCAGCAGCTGGCGGCTGCACACGGAGCAGCGGAAGCACTCGATGTGATACACACTGTCCCGCGCCCGCATCACCAGATCGCTGCTGCTGAAGCCCACCTGGCACTTGGCGCACTTGATGCCGAAGAGCCTGCGGGCCCAAGGCGCGGTGGGTGTCAGCTAGAGGCCTGCGGCCCGCCTCGCCTCCCGGGCTGCAACCGGCTCCGGGCACGCGCGCCACGACGCTCTGTGGCCCGCAGGGAGCTTTTGCGGGCCAGACGCGCACGGCGGCCCCCCTTCGGAGTCGGGGGTGGGCCGGGGAGCGCAGCCGAGCCGCCGCCTGCAGCCCCCGGCCCCGGAGGCGGTAGCTGAGCCCCGGCTCTCGCGGGCCTCACCTGACATAGTCCCGCTTGCAGTAGGTCTTCCCGTCTCTCACGAAGCACGTGCACGTCTCGTCCAGGTACTGGCTGCACTCTGCGCACTTGAGGCAGGCGGCGTGCCACTCCAGGTCCGGCGACACCCGCAGGATAAACTGGTCGTGGATCTGACTCCCGCAGCCCACACACATGGCCGTCCCGGGCTTCTCTGCCAGGGAAGCGCGCGGGGCCCGCGTCAGGCCACTCCGGCCCCAACCCAACCCGCTCGCTCGCTCCCTCCCTTTCAAGAACTGCGACCACAGGGGACAGTGGGCTTTCTAAACGTCCAAATAAGTGGAAACGAAAAAACAAAATCTTCTGAATTTGCGAAGGCTTTTTGTCTTTTCACTCCTCCCCCCTTTTTTTGGCAACTAAATTCACTTGGACACTGTCGTCTTATCCATGTATCTTGTAACTAAAAGCTAATAGGTCAAAAGAGAATAAAGAGACATCTAGCACTGCGGATGCCACCACATCGATGCTGAACGGTGATGCTCCGGCATTTCCGTCCACACACTCCCTCTTCCAGCGACTCCCTCCAATTCCAACACAGACACATCAGCCTTCCGCGGAGTCTCTTCCCGTCCTCTCTGACATTTCTTAAATATCCCAGATCAAGCTAGAGAAATCTGCCGCCTTCGAAAAGCCAAAAGACAACGCAAGCCAAAACGCCCACATCCCCAAATCAAACCTAATTGCCCCAGCGCAAAACAGAAGCAGATTTCACAGCCTGAGGTCAGCCTAGCAGCCTAACATTGAGAAAGAATGTTTAATTGTAAATTAAAACAACGGGATTCCGAAGGATAAGTGGCCTGCAGGAGAAATGCATTCGTTTTGTTTGTTCTCTCCCAGTCCTGTCAAATAGAAGCCACTTGTAGAATCCGCTAAACATTCTTCTGCATTAGAAATATTGCATATTAAGCACACACCCGTACACACCCACACACAGAGAGAAAGACTTACTCTTGGAATGATCCCCCATAGCACCCAGAAAAGGATAATGAAAAATAATATCCACCATGCAGAAAGGAGATGTGCGCAAAGTGTGCGGCCAGGGGCAGGAGGACGAGGGTCGCGCGCCCGGCCTCGGCTCTTTGGTAACTAACTCCTCCTGCCCCGCTCAGTTGAAGGAGAGATTCCGCACCGGCCCGCACGCAGCATGACGTCAGCACGCACTCGCCCGGGGCCGGAGCTGGGGGCGGGACCTGCGGCGTCACCAAGCTTGCCCACAACCGCGGGGGGTGCGGGGGAGGTAATGGGGACCTGGGGGGCTGCTGGGCGGGGTGGCCCGGGGGGAAGGCGAGGGTGACCGGGGATTGGCTGCAAGGAAATGGGCAAACCCTGATTGGCCGGGAGTGAACAATGGAGCGCAGCCCCCTCGTCCGAAATCGCCGAGGATCCTCTCTCTTGCCCGGGGTCGGGCTATCCCTGCTGGACCTTGCGTCACCGCCGCGCTGGCTCCGCGGCCACTGCAGCTCTGGGCTCCCTCTGAGACTTGCGGGCGGTCTCCCAGGCGTGCCCGAGCGGGGTGACGGATACCTGGCGAGTGTAGGCAGGGGGAGGCCTGTCCTTTAAATGCTCTCTTCTTTCACACACACATACACAAAAAATCCACTGTTTTGGAAGGAGAGCTGGGTGGAAAGGGCGTCTGTTTGGACATCACCACCACCGTCCAGCCGGTCACCTTTCTCTTCTCGTGCGCCTTTGTCCTCAGGGTCCAAGCTAGAAAGGGAAGTATTAGGGAACGACCACGGAGGAGGGGGGATTGGGTGAACTCTTTTTAGACTTCCCTATCCCCAACCCTTGACCCCCGCCTGTGGAAAACTTCTCCAAGTTGGAGCATTAGGTGGGCAGCGCCCGAACTCTAAATCCGAGACGCTTGTCGGGTCCTGATTCGAGCTTTGACTTGAATTTGGAGATAGGGACCGGGAGAGGGAGGTTAATTTGACACGGACTCCCCTCATCTTTCCTCTATCCGAATAGCACAGCTCCTTAAAGGAACAATGTTGGGGTCGAATGTGTGTCCTACTTCCCCAATAAGCGATTTTTATAAACTCTTTTGTTTCATTTCGCAAACCAACTGCAAAGCAAATAATCAGAAACAAATGTGGTGCGCGGGGTAATTTACTATCTGTGCAGGGAGTCGTGGGTCCTTAGAAAACCCAAGACTTCTGAGCAGAGTGCAACCATTTTTTTCTTTCAAAGAAATCGCTGTGGGTTTGTTTGAAAGGGTTCAAAGACTAGCCCATGAATTATAAATAAAACGTATCTAACCATAGAGGCTGTTGTTGTTTTCCCGTTAAGAGGTGTACCAAGAACTTGGTGCGCGCCGGGCAGGACGCGGGGCCCGCTTGGGGGTAAAATGTCTCCACTGGAACCCCAGACCTCGCCCAGGTCCCTGCGGGCCCGTCGGCCTGAGGGCACGGTGGAGCGCCGCGGCCCTTCTAAAAATCTATGGCCTCAAGCTTCTAGCATGCTCTCCGGGAAACGGGTGCAGTCGAGGGCACAGGGAGAGACTCTGCGGGGAGCCGGGCTAGGCCCTCTGTGCACACTAAACTAGCCGCTCCACGGTGGTCCTCCGCATATCCTGAGAACGCCCATCCGCAGCCTGCGCTGTATCTAGGGCTTCACTCTGGCTGTCCCGTCGTCGTCGACGTCCCACAAGGCTTCTGATCACCCCCACTACCTTTGAAACGTGGTCCTGTCACCGGTCCGAAATCCCTCTGCGGACAAGCCTGTTTGGCTACCAGCTCCCAAAGGGCGCCCACCTGGACAGTGAGTGGAGCAGGTCCGGGTGGGGCGGAGAGCGGTGGGAGCCGAGCTTCTGGTTGAACGTGTCTTTGTAAATAGAGGAGGTTGAGGAGCGAGGGGGAAGGAAATCTGAGCTTGTGTCTTCACCAGGCCCCTCTGTGACCTAAGGCATCTTGTTTTACTTTTCTGTCCCTCAGTTTCCTCCTCTGAAAAAATAGGGGATAAAATAATACCTATCTCTGCTGTGGTAAGAATTAAACTAGTCCCTGGAAAAGGCTTGGGCTAATACTTGGCATACAGTACGTGGGTCATAGGTGTTAACTATGGTCATTAGTGTTATTGGTCATTTCCTTGTGCTGGGAGCCTCTGTGATTGCTGGGTCTTTCTGGCGGGGACATCTGTGTGCAGATGTGGAGGGGAGGTCTAAGTATGTCTGTGTGTATCACCTGAAGATTTCTTTGCATATCTCAGCGTGTGTTTATTTGCTCTGTGTGGGTCCGCTGCGGGGCCTGGGTATACAGTTTGTATGCAGGAGATGTTTGCGTATCTGCGGCACAGGTGAGCATACTGGGGAGCTAGGCTGTGTGCCTGGCCCATTAGCTTCTTCTCCCTCGGGCCCCCCAAGCCTGGCCTGACTCCCAGCACCTGGCCAGGAACGGGGAATAATCAATAACTCAAGGATGAAGGCTTCGGGAGAGGACGGCTCCAGCAGAATCTGAGGCCTTAACTTTAACCCTCTCCTGCCAAGGGAGAAATTCATCACCACCCAGAGGGGGGAAAAAAAACATCTTTGTCACCATATGACAAAGTCACCGCTCCCGGGATGCCAGGAAGCCAAGTCAAGAATTGATATTTGCTCAGCCCCTCCCAAGCGCAAACCCCTGTTACAGGCTACCGGGACTTCAGAGCGATGTCATGACGTGGGTGATACTAGACTCATTCAGTCCCCAAGGAAACTGAGGCTTCCAAGCAGACATGACTGCTTCTGGTCACGGGCTAAGTCAACGCTGGCATTCACAGCCAGGTCGGCCTGGGTCCGTCTGCCTCGCTTCCTTCACTGTGCTGCTAAGGACCCCCAGGGGTGTGGCTCTACCACTCACCCCCTTCACCTTTCTGGAACTGTAAAACCAGCAGCCTCTTTCAAGATCCCTCCATGTGCTGTGCATCTTCTCCCCCACCCCCTGGGGAGACCAGCACTGATGTGGGAGGAGAGAAAACCCTCTTTCCCTGGCAGAGCCGCAGGACACCATTAATCCGGCCCTGCCCAGTTTCTCTGCCTCCTGGCCGCTCCCAGGGTGCCCTTCCGGGAGAGGCAGGGGCCTCACCGCTCTGCATATCCCAGGCAACCATCTTTTGCTGGGCTCTGGAGCACTGTTCTCCCTTAGTAGGAGTAGAGCTTGAGCTCCATAGCTCTGTGTGATCCCATAAAACTAGCCCCAACTGTGACCCTCCTCCTGGGAAGATTGCAGAAGCATAGAGAAGTCTCCCTGAATTTCTTCTCCTTAAATCTCCTCACCCCATCACTGCTGCCTAAAACTCTGCTCACAGTTCCACTGAAAGATGGGCTTACTGTGTAAACACCCGAGAGAAATAATAGAGTAACAGGTGGTCGTACACACCAGGAAAGAGACCTCAGGGCCCTGGAGTTCGGGGGTGGTCACCCAGCAGACCAGGTCACTAAAACAAAGCAAAACAAAACAAGCCCACTTTTATTATTTTATAGTTTTGCTTAGTCAGTCCTCCCATCCTGCCTCTTCCTTCTTCTACAACTCAGAACCAGAAAGCCGGAGGAGCCTCTAGAGACTTTCTCTTCCCATCCTGTGTTTGATGGAGAAGAAACTGACCACCAGAGAAGGTTGTCATCCTCTCCCTCCCTGTCCATGCAAGGCTAGATCCCTTGTGGGGGGGCCCAGACAGCCCCAGGCCCTACACAAACACACACCCGCATTGGACTGCCTTCCCCACTGACTGCCTTCCCGTTCTTACCCACTCAGGAGACCTTCGCTGGCACAAAGATGTTTTTTCTCCTCGTTTTCATGGCGTCACATACGTGTGGAGGAATACTGGGTGTAACCTACGTCTTCAGTACCATCACCATGATGGCTAAAATACTGGCCACAACTATCCTTATCCTCACAACAATTCTGGAAATAAGTTACTATTATTGAAATTATCCCTACTTCACAGATGAAGAAACTGAGGTTTCGAGAGGTTAAGTAACTTGTCGCAGATGACAAAGCCGTTGGAGCCTATGAACCAGCCTCTCTACCAGCGGATCCTGCTTAGGGAGTCATTGCACCCTCTCACCTCCTGACCACTTACAAAGGGGATGCCACAGGCATGACACCCTCTGGACACAAGGGAAGTTGATGCTCGTGGAAGGAGCATTAATCTTCATCAGGAGTATCAGCAAGGAAACTGAAGCTCAGTGACCTTGCATCTAGTGGGTAAGTGACAGAGATGGAGCCAGAAGCTGGGGCTCTCCCTTCGGAGCCCTTCCCTCTTCTACAATGCCCTCTGAGCACCTGCTGCGGGCTGGGTGCTGAGCTAATCAATTGCAGACCATCTCACATGGAATCTCGGGTCACACGGCCACTGAAGCCAGCCCTGCCTCCAAGGTAGGTAGGTCTTAAACACTTTTTTAAAGATTTTATTTATTTATTTGACACAGAGAGAGAGCCCGAGAGAGCGCACAAGCAGGGGGAGGGGCAGGCAGAGGAAGAGGGGGAAGCAGACTCCCCACTGAGCAGGGGGGGGGGGGCTTGATCCCAGGACCCTGGGATTGTGACCTGAGCCCAAGGCAGATGCTTCACTGACTGAGCCACCCACGTGTCCCAAAGCTAGGGAGGTCTTATATTCATCATTGAGCAGCTCAGAAATGAAGAAATCAATAACTTCCCATGTTAATACAACCAGTAAGAGGTAGAACCAAGACTCAAATCCACACCCTCGCCAGTCTATGAGACCAGTTACAAGCTGCTGCTGCAGAGTCTATCCATATGGGAATGGCCTTCTGTGTTGGGTTGTTACTTTGTTTACAATGGACAAGGTGCTGAAGTCATTCTGTATTAAGAAACCCACGATCAGGGCGCCTGGATGGCTGAGCCGGTTGAACACGTGCCTCAGGCTCAGGGTCCCAGGCTGCTGCGATGGAGCCGGCGTGGGGCTCCCTGCTCGGTGGGGAGTCTACTTCTCCCTCTCCCTCGGCGCCAGCCTTTGTTTCTTTCCTACTCACACCCCGAAGATAGCTGCGGGGAAAACCACGGACCCCAGGTTTGGGGAGTGCAGGGGGCGGTGGGATGGAGCTGGTTTGGGGGAAAGCTGTATTTTTCCTCTCTCTCCAGAAGGGGGAGGCCTAGCCAGCCAGCAGGGCCCGGGTGTGCTGCTGAGCCCCAGGCCCGGCACCCCGGTGCTCCCGCCTTCTGCCAGCCCGCAGCCTGCCTGGGCCTCCCTTGCAGTGCTCCGTTTCTGCCCGGAGCGAGTCCTTCCCCTGCCCCGCAGGGGCACGAGCAACGCCGCAGCCACGCCATGCGCAGCAGGTGCGTGCGGCAGGCCGGTCCCAGAGGAGGCAGCCGGGCAGGAGGGGTTGGGGCCCAGCCTCCTAGACCAGACTGCGGGCTTCCCTCCGGCAGGGAAGGACTTCTGGGGTCCTGTTGCAGCGTGAAGAGATTCAGATGGGAACACGGCAGGAACGTAGCTGTTCTGTGGAAAGATTAACACGCGGATGAGTCAAGCGAGGCAAGAAGTAACCAGAACATAAATCAGGGGGGCGTAGGGGAGCGGTGTGAGGGGAGGAGACTCCTTAGGAAGGGGCGGGCCCGGGAGGAAGGCGGGTGTGGGGGAGGGGTGGATGGGGATGAATTAATCTCAACCAGTTCCACGGGGTAAAGAGAAGAATTTCTATATATAATCCCGAGGCAAGAGCAAGAGAATACCACTCATTTGTGACTTACTTGTTAAAAGTACTGAAAATCTGGGTTACGATGCAGACCCCTGGGTCCGAGGGACCAGTCCTACACTGGGAACTGTATCTTTCCGAGGTAGGAGGGGACTTCAGCTTTTCTCCTATCCGGGGCGGGGCCTTGAAGTCAGGGAATGCGAGGCGGTGGGGAGTGGGTGTGGGGCTGGGGGATGGAATCGGATTTGCCCTGACTCGCGTGGTCCTCGGATTTCCTGTTAGCAGTATTTCTAGATTTAAATTAGAGGAACTGTCAGCCATCTGCTTGGCGTAAACATTAGCGGTGCCTGTTGTTCCGTGGATTTCCCCAGCAGAAAAACCAAATATTGTCGTAAGCTCCGCCGTCCTGCGCAGATGCCTGTGGGTTTGGGTTCTGCAGACTTTGGGGGCCAGTTACTGTCCCCTTACCAATCAGACATGCGTTCCCTTTATGAGACTCACACGAATGGATAATGACTTATCGTCGGTCCTCAAATGTGAAGATGCCTCTTCATAAAGCTATTGCCATAGCCTTTTAAAAGTTTTTAGTGTTTGGGTTTTTTTTTTTTTTCAAGGAGGCTCCACGCCCATTGTGGAGCCCAACACAGCGCTTAAACTCACGACCGTGAGATGAAGACCTGAGCTGAGATCAAGAGTCCCATACTCAATCGATGTCCCTTAAAAGCTTTAAAGCACGTCTTTTATTCTTTCCAACACACATTCTTAACATGCTTAATATGTGTGTTGTTTCTCATAACAAGGACCACACGCTCATGCCCTATTTTGTCTCTTTGTCACCTTAAAATAAAATAGGAATTATAAATGACACCAAGTGTTTGGCTACAGTCAAAGCCCATCAAGCAACAATTTTAAAAAAATTGCACAAACGATCCTCTTTCACCAGAAAACATCTTCTGAAGGCTGCAGTTAGCAGCAAATTCCAAAAATAGGCAATAAGTGAGCTAATAGAATCTGGGTGGTCACAGCTTGTCCAGTGGGATTATCCGATGTCTAATCGTGGACGGATCGTGATTAATGTGATTGCGGATGGGGCATCAATCCGATTCCGGAGGGAACACAGGCAGATTCTCATCTGCTCCAAATATGTGATTGGTCTGGAAGCAACAGAAAGGGGCTTGTACCGGATTTTGCCGCATCACGGTGACGAGGTCTGTTTTGATCAGCTTGAGTTATGGACAGTATAAATTATTCATAGCCACTTTAGACATGCCTTATACTTGTAAAGACCTTCAAAACAAAATCACTCCCCTTGCTGTTGTAGGAATCTCACTCAGCTGAATCCCGGGGCCCACAGCTTATGAAAAGCAAGGAGGCAAAGGTGTCCAAGGCCGGGAGTTTCCTCCTAAAGTACTAACTGAACATTGCAAGGCGCCAGAGGTGGAGGCGGGCACCAGGGAAGGCCACCGGACGCATACAGAATGGTCTTGGCCCACGAGGATTTTGTGCCCACTGAGAAGGCCCCAGCCTCAGGAAAGCGCAGGCATCCAGAGGAGACAATAGGTGGTGAGGCAGGTTCAAGCTGAGCATGGGGAAGAACACCCTTGAACAGGACAACCTTCTTGAAGGTGGGGGGATTTGAGCTTTAAGGGAGAGAAAGCTTCCCGGGTGGCCCGCGAGTGAGGGGGGAGTTGCCAGGGGCAGAGGCTGGGCTGCACTGATGCTCGGGGGCCCAGGAAGGATGGTCTGGGGAGAGCGAAGGGAAGGGAAGGTGCTGTCGTTGGTTGAGCAGCTACTGGGTTCCAGGGCTGGCGCGGAATACCTTCCCATTCATTCCCCATCCATCCACACGGTGCTAATAGTAAGCCTAGGCGGAAAGTGGTATAGACAGGAAGTGAGCTGGCTCAAGCAACAAGCCCAGAGGTGGGGCAGCCCATCTGGTTAAATGAGCCCAGCATCTGGAAGGCGTCATGAGGGTTCTTTGTGTCTCCCTGCTCTACTGTCCAGGCACTCAGCTTCATTCTGGGGGTGAGTCTCAGGGTCACACAAGGACTGCAAATACTTGGGACCATATGCCTCCTGTCTGTGACCAGTGAGAGAAGCTGGCTTCCTGGGGCTCTCATCAAAGAGCAAGGGAGTTTCTTTTCAGAATCCCCCAGAAAATCTGTTTTCTGTTTCATTGAGCCACACTGGCTTAGACCTGCCCCTTCCGGAACCAATCACTGAGGAGGAATTAGGGGTTGCCTTGTTGGCTTAATCACAGGCACCTATAGCACCCCGAGTGGGGTGCTGATAATGTTTAAGAGCTGGCTCTTTAGGGGCACCTGGGTGGCTCAGTTGTTAAGCGCCTGCCTTCAGTTCAGGGTCCTGGGCTTGAAGCCCACATCGACAGGAAGCCTGCTTCTCTCTCTCCCACTCCCCCTGCCTGTGTTGCCTCCCTCCCTTGTCTCTCTCTGTCAAATAAATACATAAAATCTTTGAAAAAAAAAAGAGAACTGGCTCTTTAGGAAATAACATATATATACATGTATTTTAATTATAAATTTATTGATACAAAGGAAGTATAGCATTTATAGAATTTATAAATAATAAGATATGCAATTATATTCTAATCATAAATTGTAATTTGAATTGTAAATTGTAATTGTAAATATGTATTGTATTGCAATTAGACGTTCCACATAGCCAGTTGATTCTTATAGAATGGTTTCACTGATTTTTGCCAGATTTTTGCTAATTTATGGTTGCATAATTGACTAAATAAGTGTCTTTCCTATAATCTAGCAATAAACAATGATAAAAATATACTATAATTAGGGGCGCCTGGGTGGCTCAGTTGGCTAAGCATCTGCCTTCAGCTCAGGTCATGATCTCAGGGTCCCAGGATCGAGCCCCATGCTGGGCTCCCTGCTTGGTGGGGAGTCTGTTTCTCCCTCTCCCTGTGTCTGCCACTCTACCTGCTTGTGTTCTCTCACTCTCAAATAAATAAATAAAATCTTTTAAAAAATATACAATTAATTTATTTTAAACGAAAACATTTAAAACCTTATCATTACGTCAACATGAAATGTAGAAAGTCTATATGAAGAAAACTTTCTTGACGAGGGCCATGCAAAACAAAAAACACACAAAGTACCACGTTGTGTTCCAGTATGAAATTTTATATATGATGTCAATTTTCCTCCCATTTATCTATGAATGTGTAAATCTATAAACATATTTGGTATACAACAACTATAATTAAATTGCCGATGGAATTGAACACAAGAATTCCAAAGATAAAATGAAAAAATATATGTGTGAGAATTAGTGAGGACAGTTTATAAAGAGAAATGAAGGGTGCTCTTCCCTATTAGATATTGAAAGGCTGTATAAAGTTCTAATAATGAAAATAGTTTGAGCCTAAAACAGAGCTTGGTAGATTTAATTTAACATCAAGAGGGCCAAAAATCAGACTTTTGGTTTGATGGGAATTCAATGGAAAAGCGAACAATTATTCAGTACATATTATTGGGTACATTTGAAAAAAATTACAGTCAGACCTCTGCACCACACCGTTTACCAAACCTTCTTCAGATGGATTAAAGATTTAAATGTGATGACAAAGCCGCAAAAGTACTACACAGAATATGTGTGACTCTTTCTGTAAGCTTGGGCTGATGAAGGGCCTTCCAAGCGGCACAAGGAAGGCAGCCCCCATACAGGAAAGACCGATGATTTCGACCGCACACTTCTCCAGGCGTGCCCGCAAGGGTGACATTGCCTTTAAACCCTGTGTGGCAACCCCTCGTGCACCACAATGGCATCAGGGAAGACAGGGTGACCTGGAAGTCCAGCTGCTTCCTTAAGACCAGCCGGCTTTGGATGATCATCCAAATACTTCACTGTGGCGACAGACGACACAGGCTCGAAGCACATACGGCAAGACGCAAGCTGGGCAAGAACGCCGTGATGTACAAGGCCGCCCACGGGCATCTGGAGAACGACCCAGCTCTGGAGTAACTGTGGCCTCCTATCTGGGGGAGTATGGGTCTTGTGTCACCAAGGAGGACCTCCCTGAGATCAGGGGCATGCTTCCCGCCAGTAAGGTGCCATCTGCCTCCTGCAATGGTGCCATAGTCCATGTAAAGTTGCTGTGCCCGCCAGGACACTGGTCTGGGGTCAGTTGCACCCCTGTTCCATCAGCGCCCCATTCTGCCATCAATGGCTACGAGTGCATCCCGGCTTTGTCTGTGGAGACTGGTGACACCTTCCTACTCGCTGAGAAGGTCATGGCCTTCTGGGCAGGCCCATCCACATCTGTGGCTGCCGCCCCTGTGGCCACAGCCCCAGCCAAAGTGGAAGCAAAGGAAGAATCGGAGGAGTCCCAGGAGGGTATGGGATTTGGTCTCTTAGACTAATCAACAAAAGCAACCAATCCAGCTAACTTTATTCGTGAAACAAGGAAAGATAGGCTTACTTCTCAAAAAAAAAAAAAATTGCAATGGCTCTTTATTATTTATGACAAATGGACTGATAGCCTTACAAAAAAGGTTTAGTGTATTAATGACTTAAATAAGAAAATGATGAATGTTAACAGAAAAATGGAAAGAAGAAGAAATCATGATCCATTACACATGAAAAAATTATTGTCTCACCACAACTCAGTAGCTTAAACTAACATCCATTTATTACCTCCCAGTTTTTTTAACTCAGAATTCTGGGCACAGCTTATCTGGGTTCTCTGCTCGGGGTTTTACAAAGCTGAAATGAAGGTGTTTTCTGGGCTTCATTTTCACCTGACTAGAGAAAGATAAGCTTCCAAGCTCCCAGACTGGTGGTAGAATTCATTTACTTACATCATTATGCCGTGATAGCTTGCTTCTTCAAAATCAACAGCAGCAGCAAGGGAGAGAGAGAGAGACATATTCTGTTGAGTTTCCAACTTGGTGGGGCCTTTTTTTTTCTAAAGGTTTTTATTTTTTTATTTGGGAGGGAGAGAGAGTACAAGCAGGGGGAAAGGGAGAGGGAAAAGCAGACTCCCCTCTCAGCAGGGAGTCTGACTCGGGGCTCAATCCTAGGACCCCAAGATCATGACCTGAGCTGAAGTCAGAGCTCAATGACTAAGACACCCAGGCGCCCCTTGAAGAGGCTTTTTTAAACGTTCACCTCCTTAAGTGAAGCCCACCTACTTTTCATGAGCCCCAAATCAACTGATTAGAACTTCAATTAAATCTGCCAAATCCATTCACTTTTGCTATACCTGTTAGAAACAAATCATAGGCATTCAAGGGGAAGGGATTATACAGGGTTTGGATCATTGGGGGTAACCTTAGAATGCACCCGCCATATTAGTAATGAAACAAAAGCAAATTAAAGCATTAAGAATAGTCATTTTTGGCCTCTCTCATTGACAAATATTTAAAAATCAAAACCCCCCAAATTCCCAGTGTTGGCAAAGTGTGAGAAAACTAGCCCTCTCCTACCCTGTTGGAGGGTACCACATTCTGAAAAGGCACAACAATCTGAAATGCAATTTTGCAAAACTTGTCAAGATTTAAAACTCTGCGGTCTCTCTGAGACCGCAGGCATACTATTCTGCTAGAAACTATTCATGGAAATACCTAACGGATAACGCAGATCAAGATTTAATCTTGAGTTGTACACTGAAGCTTTATTTATAATACCAAAAATGAAAAAAAGAAGAGGAGGGAGATAAAAATGAACAAAAGTAAAAGGCTGGTTAAATAAATTGCAGGAAATCCACATAATGGAAGTGAACTGATTCACACTGTTTTATACCTTGAGCTCCAGTGCCAGGTGCCCCGGGTCAGAATCCAGGCTCTAGCTCTGAGCAGCTCTGCGAAATGGGTGTGCTCTATAACCTCTCTGAGCCTCAGTTACAAAGATGGAATAATAACAGTATAATAAAAATAACAACCTCATTGGGTTGTTGTGAGGATTAAATGCTCATTCATGTACCTGTTGTGTAAGTCAGCACTTAACTGTGGAGCGGTTGGGGGAGGGTGGGGTATCACGACATTACCAAACAGCTTATACAAAATAATTCCACTTTTGTTAAAGAGTGAAATGATAAACTCAGGAAATAGAATAGAAAGTCATCTTTCAGACTGTTAACATTTATTTTCTCTAAGAAGTAGGATTATAGAGGATGTCTATTTTCTTCTTTGTGAGTTTTTAAATTTACCAATTGTCCTCCACTATATACTTACAACTTTAGAAGGGAAATACCCAAACTTCCTTTTTTTAAAGAAAGGAAAAGTAATGGGGCACCTGGGTGGCTCAGTTGGTTAAGCGACTGCCTTCGGCTTAGGTCATGATCCCGGAGACCCCAGATCAAGCCCCACATTGGGCTCCCTGCTCGGCGGAAAGCCTGCTTCTCCCTCTCTCACTCCCCCTGCTTGTGTTCCCTCTCTGGCTGTGTTTCTCTCTGTCAAATAAATAAAATCTTAAAAAAAAAAAAAAAAGAAAGGAAAAGTAAGCCCCGAATCATCAGGAAGTCCTCAAGAGCGAGCTGGGGATTGAACAGGTCTCCATACCAATGGTTCTTAGACTTGGAATTCAAGATCTAAGAAAAAACAATCGGGATAACATAATAGACTGCCACTATTCTGTGTTGTTAAGTGAGATATTTTCTTTATTTTTTTTTTAAGATTTCATTCATTTATTTGGCAGAGGGAGTGAGAGAGAGAAGCAGACTCCCCCCTGAGCAAGGAGCCTGATGTGGGGCTCCATCCCACCCACCCTGGGATCTTGTCCCAAGTCGAAGGCAGATGCTCAACCGACTGGTCACCCAGGCGCCCCTGCCAAGTGAGACTTTTTTGTTTTAAGTTACTCTCTAGTGTCATCACTTCATATAAGAAGAAACATATTAACACTGAAAAAAGTAAAGATTAGTTTCAGAATAAATAGTCCTTTCCACTGAGTTTTATGAAGAACTCATTGCATCGTTTTTACTTTTCTGATTTGGTCAAAAAATGCTAAAAACTTCATCTTGGGCTGAATATTGGGGGCAAGTGGGGCACAGCCTTGGAGATGAAAAGGGTCACCAGCAAAGCAGGGAGGCAGCAATGTAGGCAGCGCGGAGGCTCTGGCTTCTCTGCGTGGTCCCGAGGCTCTTGTCACAGTTTCATGGTGTATGAGCTAAGTGTGGAGACTCCTGGGGGCCGAGTGATGACTTAGTTCTCAGGGATCCTAGTGAAGACAACTTAAAACCCCTTTTCTAACCACTGAGACTACATCTGTGAATAACACACACATAATCCCTACCCTTTCTCATGGAGGAGGAGACGATGGGACAAGTGTCTTTGATTAAATCTATAGGATGATAGGTGGTATCAGTTCCTCTCCTGCATCTTCTACAGGACTGGTGGAAGGCAGAGAGCTTAGCAAAAGGCTCCTGAACCACAGAGCCTTCCCATGCCCTGGAAGGACGGCCATCCAGTGGGACTGCGCTTGGTATCTCCTGGGCACCGGCAGGCTCCTTACACCAAAAAACCTTTTAGTATTCTTTTCTATCTGTGGGCACATTGGAAAGATATGCATGTTTTATTAAGCTCAGAGTAAGACTTCAGTATTTATGTATAAAGCTCAAGCTTCATTTTAGCATTATGAAGCCTAGCAAAATGCAAGTCTAATTTGATAATGTAGGCAAATTCCTTTGCCATTAATCACATGAATCATACACGTCTCCTCTAAGAGTCTGAAATCTGAATATTTTAGCACAAGTAAAGTATCAGGAGAGTAAGAAGTCACTAATTGGGACAAACTGGGAGCAGTCAGAATGCCTTCTAGAAGATGTTAAATTCAAAGTTCCTCCTTATATAATCTATACATGTCTGTGTGTACACATTATATTAGACATCAACAAAATTGACAGTAGGGGGGTCATGGCCAAACAGAGGCCCCACCCCGGCTGCTTGCACAAGGACCTAAGAACGCTGAGAACTTGCTTATCAGTGTGTCTAGAGATGCAGCCAATGCCCGAAAGAATCATTTTGGAAAATAACCACTTTTTCATGATGGTAGATAAAATCAATTTGCTTATTACACTTTTTTTCTCACAGATGATTACAATGGATGTCTTTTTCCCCCAAAGATTTTATTTATTTTTTTTGACAGAGAAAGACACAGCGAGAGAGGGAACACAAGCAGGGGGAGTGGGAGAGGGAGAAGCAGGCTTCTCGGAGCAGGGAGCCCGATGCGGGGCTTGATCCTGGGTCTCCGGGATCATGAGCTGAGGCAAGGCAGAGACGCTTAACGACTGAGCCACCCAGGTGCCCCTGTAATGAACATCTTTACTTCAGCTAGGATTCTTTTATTTATTGAAGGAGAGAAAGCTGGGGAGGGGCAGAGGCAAGGGAGAGAGAGAATCCCAAGCCGACTCCGTGCTGAGCATGAAGTCTGACACAGGGCTTCATCTCACGACCCTGGGACCATGACCTGAGCTGAAATCAAGAGTCAGACCCCAACTGACTGAGACACCCAGGCACCCCTCAGCTAGGATTCTTATTATGAATTTGCAGTCTCTACACTGAAAACTGCGGAGACTTCCATCTTGAAATTGTCACATGGGAGAGGATTTCCCAACTTTCCCAAGCGGGAATTAGTTGGATTGTGGCTATACTTCTGATTGAATGGGTCTCTTTTTATAAAGTACTTTTGTTTCTTTCTCATTAGGAGAAAACCTATTTCTTAAGCACTTACGACGAGCTTCTAATGGAAGCCCTTGAGGGTGAGGACTATGTCTATTTTATACCCCTGGTCTCAGAATAGAGCCTGGCTATAACTATTCATCAAATGATGTCCAGGTGTCCCTGCTTACGTGGTTTACGTGGTAGACAGCTTTCAATGATCCCTGCCTCCTGTGATTTTCACCTTTGAGTAGTCCTCTTACACACCGACAGGGTCGGTGAATGCGATGGGAGTGGGAGGAGAGGCAGGGAGGGGGGAGAATGCGGCAGTCATGATAATAGGTTACTACCATGCTTGGGTTATAAAGGACTAAGCTTATATCTTCGCATCTATGTCCTTTTTTTCCCTCTTAGATTATATTTATTTACTTGACAGAGCAAGCACAATCAGGCAGGGAGGCAGGCAGAGAGAGAAGGGGAAGCAGGCTCCCCATTGAGCTGAGAGCCCAAAATGGGCCTTGATCGCAGGACCCCGAGATCATGACCTTAGCCGAAAGATAGACGCTTAACCGACTGAGCCACCCAGGGCCCAGGTATCTCTGTCTTTATGTATCTCTCTGATCTCTGCCTTTGGGAAAAACCACGTACATCGGTTCCCGGGGTAAGGAACTTCATGAAGCCTCCTGCCGACAGCTACGCAGCTGGTCTGGGAAGTGATTCCCCAGACCCATATAAGTCCTCAGAGACAGCAGCCCGGCTCAATAGCTTGAAGGTAACCTTGTGAAGAAGTCTGAGCCAGAACCACCCAGCTGAGCCATTCTATGATTCTCTAACCCTCAGGAACTATAAGATAATAAATGTTGTTTCAAGATGCTAGATGTGGAGGGTAACTTGTCACACAGCAGTAGATAACTAGTACAACATGAAATCCCAGCCATTTCTCACCAAAACCCGATGAGGAAGGCATTAACAACATTTTCTGACCAGTGAAGATACAGAGAGAAATCAAGGAACCTGTCTAAGGCACCTTGGATACAATGCTAGGTCATACACCAGCTATCAGAGAACAAAAATATCACATTTCTCTTACCCAAATAATCTTACCCTTAAAGACTGTCATTCTGTTATCATTTGGGATTTTGGCATCTGGTAGTAATAAGAGGAGTGACTATTAAAAATATACCAAGGGCTGGGCGCCTGGGCGGCTCAGTTGGTTAAGCGACTGCCTTCGGCTCAGGTCGTGATCTCGGAGGCCAGGGATCGAGCCCCGCATCGGGCTCCCTGCTCGGCGGGAAGCCTGCTGCTCCCTCTCTCAGTCCCTCTGCTTGTGTTCCCTCTCTAGCTGTGTTTCTCTCTGTCAAAAAAAAAAAAAAAATACCAAGGGGGCGCCTGGGTGGCTCAGAGGGTTAAGCCTCTGCCTTCGGCTCAGGTCATGAGCTCAGGGTCCTGGGATCAGGCTGCATTGGGCTCTCTGCTCAGCGGGGAGCCTGCTTCCTCCTCTCTCCCGCCTGCCTCTCTGCCTGCCTCTCTGCCTACCTGTGATCTCTCTCTCTGTGAAGTAAATAAATAAAATCTTTTAAAAAATATACCAAGGGAAGCTGTTATCATAACCCATAAATGTTGGAGGTTTCCTGGTCATGATTTCCAAATAGAGAAGTGACAACACATCAGAAGGAACAGATGACTTGAAAGGAGAATCTGAAAGTGGCACAGTTAAAGTCATCTGTAGGTATTTTTAGCACAAAGAAAGAAGTCTTGTTGGCAGACACTGCTAAAACGTAGGGCCATTTTCATGTGCTATATTTGGGAAGTCAGTGAATGTCAGAGCAAAATGATCTCTTGTTGAGAACATGGATGAGCCTTGAAAATATGAATATAGGCCCATTTCTTTTCTTTTAAAGATTTTATTTATTTATTTGACAGAGAGAGAGAGATCACAAGTAGGCAGAGGCAGGCACAGAGAGAGAAGGAAACAGGCTGTCTTGTTGAGCAGAGAGCCTGATCGATCCCAAGACCCTGAGATCGTGACCTGAGCCAGAGGCAGAGGCTTTAGCCCTCTGAGCCACCCAGGCGCCCAATATAGGCCCATTTCTATGTGGCTCTTATGGACGCAGACGAGGGAACCACCCAGAAGCAGTGCTCTTGGGATCCAATTTCCATCAGCCTCTAAATGTTAAGTGAGAAAGCGGGCCTGCTGTGCGCACACGGCTTTCAGACAAGTCCCTGGACCTCTTCTTCTTACAATCAGACTTCTGCCCCTAATGTACTCCTATACAGAAATTCTGGAGTGGCACTGGGAAGCAGGGAACTAGAACCGTCTCGGTGGATGAGAGAGAGAGAACTGAGGGGTATTAAGTAGATCATATTAAGGTGGGAAGCAGCCGTGCTCACTCCCGGGTCCTGAAACGCTGGAGGGCTAGGTTGGTGTGTGAGATGTGTACAAGACCTTCGTAGTCATCACTGATTCAATTACTGCCTTTTTCAAATGATTTGTTAAAACAGAAAGTAAAGGGGGTGCCTGGGTGGCTCAGTTGGTTAAGCGACTGCCTTCGGCTCAGGTCATGATCCCGGAGACCCAGGATCGAGTCCCACATCGGGCTCCCTGCTCGGCGGGAAGCCTGCTTCTCCCTCTCTCGCTCCACCTGCTTGTGTTCCCTCTCTGGCTGTGTTTCTCACTGTCAAATAAATAAAATCTCTATAAAAAATAAAACAAAATAAATGAGAGAACTTACCATAGCATCGCTCACCCTCACGTGTGATGTGTGTGTGTGTCTATGTTGTGTGTGTATTTTTATCCTATGCAATTTACACATTTACATTGTACAGTCCGATGGGTTTCGGCGTATTCGCGGAGTTGCATGATCATCACCACAGTCGTGCACATGTTCTTTGCCCCTCCGCGAGAGGACTCACCCATTAGCAGTCACTCTCAATTGCTCATTCCCTCCTCAGCCCCAGGCAACCACTCTTCTACTCCCTATCTCCCAGATTTGCCTCTTCTGGATATTTCATATGAATAGAATCATATACTCTGTGCCGTTTTGTGACTGGCTTCTTTTACTTGGCATGATCTTTTGAAAGTTCATCCATGTAATAGCACGCATCAGTACTTCGTCCTTATCATTCAACAATAGTCCGTCGTGTGGACGATATCACATTTTGTTTCTCCGTTCATCAGTGATGGACATTGGTGTTGTTTTCACTTTTTCTCTACTTTGAATAATGCTTCTGCGAACATTCATGCACAAATCTTGTTTGGGAACACATTTTCATTTCTCTCGGGCACAGCCCTCGGAACAGAATCGCTGGGGCACGAGGTGACTCTATGACATTTCGAGGAGCCGCCGGATTGCCCACCCCACTGGCTGCATAGGATTCCAATCTCTCCGCATCCTCCTCAACACTCGTGGTGATCTTTTTGAGGCTAGCTGGTTCTAGTGCTCTGGAGTGCTGTCTCATTGTGGTTTTGATGATGTCAAGTGTCTTTTCGTGTGCTTATTGGCACATGAAGAAGACAGTCGTGTATATATTCTTTGGGGAAAAGTCTATTTAGATTCTTTGCCCATTTAAAAAAAAATGGGTTATTTTCATTATTGGGCTGGAAGAGTGCTTTATATATGTTGGATACAATCCCTTATCAGAGATATAATTTGCCAATATCTTTCCCATTCTGTGGGATGTCTTTTCACTTTCTTGATGGTGTCCCTTGAAGTACAAAAGTTTTAAATATTGATAAAGTCTAATTTATCAATCTTTTTTTTTGTTGCTCATGCTTTTGGTGTTATATCTAAGAAGGTTTTACCTAACCTAAGGTCAAGATGATTGACTCATGTTTTATCCTAAGAATTTTTTAGCTCATGTTTTGGTCTATGGTTGGAGTTAATTCTTGTGTATGGTATAAAGAAGGGTATCAACTTCATTCTTTTGCATGTGGAAAACCTCACAATTTAAGTTACTTTTCCAAGAAGAAGAAAAAGAATGAGATTTTTGATGTTTGACCTTTTCATTATAGCATTTACAGTTCAAATGATTTGGTTCTAACTTCCCCTGTGGCCCTGGATTTTCCCCCTTCCTTCCTTCTTCCCTTCCTTCCTCCTCTCATAGTTGCTGCCAACTTCTGTTGTTATTCCTTTAGACAATTAACAAATAGTTCTTGAACACCTGCTGCAAGCCTGGCACTTCACCATGGGATGAAGGGGAATATGTACAAAACATAGACTGTGTCCTAAACGAGTTTAGAGTTCAGTTGAGGTAGTGAGTGTCACATATATTAAATATTAACCAATGATAAGTTCAATAACAACCTAAGATTCAAACTTGTTCCAGAAATACAGAGAAATGTTTGTATTGTGGCAAGATAGCAAAGCCACATACAGATCAGTGAATACAGTTGAAGAGATGTGGGGATCAGAGCACTCAGAGGCTGCTGGTGGGAATGTAAGGCAGTGTAGCCACACGGGAAACGGTTCCTTAAATGGTTAAGCATGAAGTTGCCAGTCCTAACCCTAGAGAAGTGGAAACACATCCAGATGAAAACTTGTACACAAATGTTTACAGCATCTTTATTCCTAAGAGCTCAGAAGTGGAAAAAGCCCCAAATGTCTATCAAGCAGATGAAGGGATAAATAAAATGCAGGATTCCCATATGATAGAATATTATTCAATCATTACAAAGAATAAAATATGGGTACGTTCTACAACATGGATGAACCTTGAAAAGATTATGGTGAGAGAAGCTCGTCACAAAAGAGCACAGATTATATGATTCCATATGACTCCCTTTATAAAAAATGTTCATAATAGGCAAATCCATAGACAGAAAGTAGAGGAGTGGATATTTAGGGTTTGGGGGATGGGGTGAGAGGAGTGTGACAGCCGGAATTTGAGGCTTCTTTTGGAGGTGATCAAAATATTTTAAAATTGACTGTGGTGATAGTTGTATAACTCAGAATTTACCTAAAACAATTTACCTGTAAAAATTAAATGGATAGGTGATGCCTGGGTGGCTCGGTTGGTTGGGCGTCTGCCTTTGGCTCAGGTCATAATCCCGGAGACCAGGGATGGAGTCCCACATCCGGCTCCCTGCTCGGCGGGAAGCCTGCTTCTCCCTCTCTCACTCTTGCTTGTGTTCCCTCTCTGGCTGTGTTTCTCTCTGTCAAATAAATAAAATCTTAAAAAAAAATTAAATGGATAAATCATATGTCACATCAATTATCTCAATAAACCTGTTGTTAAAAAGTAAACAAAGACACAAAGACAACCAGAGCCAGAGGGATGAGGAAAAGGGAGAGAAAGGTGCAGGCTGGGAGGTAATTTGTCCATCCAGGAAGAATGGGCATTGAGTCTCTTCCCGGGCCAGATGCCGTTCCAGGGGCAAGGGATCCAGCAACAAACTGAACAAAGCCCTTGCCCTGAGAAAGAAAACACAGCTAGGAGGAGAAGATGGAGAAGGGGCGGCAAGAGCGGTGGTCGAGGAAAGCCTCTGCTGGCAGGTAGTGTTCAGGCCGAGACCCGAGTGAAGAGTGGGAGCACAGTCTGAGAGCTCCAGCAGAAAAGCCTCCCAGACGGACGGGGCAGCAAGCGCAGAGGCCTCGAGGCTGCAGTGTGCTTTCGCACTGGAGGCAGAGAGAAAGAGGACCTGGAGTGCAGGGAGAGATGAATCAGAGCCACGTAGGCGCCACATCGAGGAGAGATTCGAAGCCACGGCGGCAAGATCTTTGGCATTTTTTTCCCTCTGTGCTGGGGGAGGGTTTTGAACAGAGGTGGTATACGGTGGTTTATATATATTTTTTTTTTAAGTTTTTTTTTTATTTGACAGAGAGAGAGATCACAAGCAGGCAGAGAGGCAGAGAGAGAGAGAGGAGGAAGCAGGCTCCTCGCTGAGCAGAAAGCCTGATGTGGGCCTCGATCCCAGGATCCCGAGATCATGACCTGAGCCGAAGGCAGAGGCTTTAACCCACTGAGCCACCCAGTCACCCAGGTTTATATTTTAAGAGCATCTGTGATTGTTCTGCGGAGGCAAGAGCAGAGGCGCAGAGACCGGCTGGGAGGTCGCTGCAAAGGTCCCAGGGACAGAGAACGTGGCTTGGACCAAGTGGCTGCGGAAAGCTAAGGCCGACAGGACTTGCCGATGGACCCAAGGGAGGATGAGGGTCAGATTATTAATGACATGTTTCAGCAACACCCTGGTTGTAAATTACACAAGCAGAGACTTCAAGCTGGTGACCTGCTGTGCATGTTTCTCTGTGCATGTGTCTTAAGCACAAGCTTTATTGAGGTAAAATTTACAATAGTAAAATTCACCCATTTTAAAGACACAGGTTTTATTTTTGGTTTCGATAAATGTCATTGCATATACTACAGTCATGATATAGAACCTTTTAATCTTCCTAGAACGTTCCCTCATGCCCATTTGCCAGGCCTAGCTCCTAGAAAGCACTTCTCTTCCCACAGTCTTGCCTTCTGCGGACTGCCATATCAATAGAATCATATGTCACTTGTGCCTGGCTTATTGCACTCAGTACAGTGCTTCTGAGATTGATCTACGTCGTTCCATGTGTCAGTAATGTGTACGTTTTTCACTGCTTTACAGTGAATGCAATAGACCATACTTCATTCTTTTGGGAAGCTCTAACAAAATGCCATAGACTGGGTAACTTAAACAAGAGAGGGAGATGTTTTCTTACGGTTCTAGAAGTCTGAGATCAGGGTGTCAGCCCAATCGGGGTCTTGGGAGGACATTCTTCCAGGCCAGGCTTGCAGATAGCCGGCTTCTCTCTGGCTCATTAGTCACGTCAGGAGGGCTCCAGCCTCGTGGCCTCCTCTACACCTAATTCCCAAAGGCCCCATCTTCAAATACCAAGTTGGGGGTTAAGACTCCAACGGATGAGTTCTGGGAGTTAGAATTCAATCCACAGCACAAATGAATACACCAGAACACAATTCGTCGCATGAATTTTCCGGTGAATAGGTGTTTACATTATTCCCAGTTTGGGGCTGTGATAAATTAAGCTGTTCTAAACATTTGAGTACAGTTTCAGTGTGGTCTTGGGGGGAGGCATGGCAATGAAACCTTACCGCTGCGAAGCCATCAGACTGCAGTGCGATAGCACAAGTCAGAGTATTCAGCCTCTATTTCACACACACACACAATCATGGAACTGATGATATTCCCCTAGAATGAATGCTGTTCACTATTGACAGTGTGAGCGAATGACAGGATAGATTCAAAATATTTTCGGTGAAGCGGCTGCTGGGACACAGCACCACGGGCCTCCCAGGCTCTGCACAGGCTCCTGCGTGTGTCTCACTGCAGCTTTCTCTGCTCCACGTGCGTTTTTAGCATCATAGGTTGCGATACATCTTTTGCAGATTCCACTTCAGGTTGCACTGAATCAGGGTTTCCTCCACTTCTTTGAAAACATCCTGATTATTCAGATTATTCGCAGAGGCCCGTCCTACACTCATTTCAGATTTGGCTTTGACTGAGCAGTCCTAGTAACAAGTGTTAACTCACCAAAAGCCAAGGAAAGCTCCTGGAAATAATCCGCTTTGGCTCTTGATGGATTACTGACCTGCTTCCCCATGTTCTCTTCTGCCCCCAAACAAGTTCGTTTCCTCTGCACACGTCTTGCTGGCAGCTCAGCCCCAATTTAAGTAATTCCTCACCAGTAAATGGCCTTCCTTGTTCAACTAACAAATAAACCACTCAGTAACGTTGTTGTAGCTCACTTGCCTTCTCTACCGTCTCGAAGAAATTCTAGATGAGATAGTCTGCTTTAAGTATCTCACGTTCTGATGGTTGTTCTCTTATGAGTCGAGCATGTTGTATTGAATGGTTAGTCAATATATATTGTATTCTTTTAACATGGGAATCGTATTATCGCATATCAAACATTCAATAACAGAAGGGTTCACATTCCCTTGGATTATTGTTCAGGCCAGCACATCAGCCCATCTTCTCCTTCTACCCAATTCTGCGTCTGTCTCACCTTCCACAGGTATGGATCCTGAGAGCACCCTCCTGTGCCTTCCAAGATCCCGCTTCCAAAAGGAGCAAGAGTGTAGGAGTGCTTGAGGAACCAGGAGATGAGACGAGGTTTGGGACCCATCTTTGCGAGCCTGGCACTGAGGACTGCCAGGACCCAGAACACAGATAACTCTTAGCAGAAGGTGGCGTCCCAGGTGTGAAGACGGTCCCTGGTGGTGAGCCAGGATGGTGTGTGTCCAGAAGGGAATGGACGAGGCACGGGGGAAATACGGGGAAAGGAAGCAGCACGAAGGGACTGGGGGGGGCAATTATTATGCTTCCCTGAGACCTTACGGAAGAAATTATTTTATAGATGAGGAGCAGGAGCACCTGGATGGCTCAGTCCATTAAGCATCTGCCTTCAGCTCGGGTTAGGATCTCAGGGTCCCAGGATCGAGTCCTGCATTGGGCTCCCTCCTCAGCGGGGAGTCTGCTTCTCCTTCTCCCTCTGCTGTTCTCAAGCTCTCTCTCTGTGTGTCAAATAAATACAATCTTTTAAAAAATTGAAAAAATAAAGATGAACAGTTGTGAAAAAACTAGAGGGCCTCCTACAGCAAGGCAACCTTCAAGGATCTAAAGGATTCCCATCATTTTTCTATTTAATTCACTAGCATTGTCCCTGCGAAAATCAGAGGAAACCTAGAGGGTAACAGTAGGCTACCACACACTCGTGCAGAGAGCAGCCCCGTGCAGCCCCCACACCAGATTTCCTATCTTAGCTGGAGAAATTGACACAGCCCCAGGTACATTTCCTATGGACATTGGTTTGATTAATGGGTTCTTTTTTTATTTTTTGTTTTTTGCGTTCTTTTTTAATCCCTATGAGAAGAGTGGCTCAGAAACAGTATGCTTTTACATGAAAGATACAAGAGCAGACGTACATGTGCGGTCTTCCTCCAAAGTTGTATTAACTTTCCGCCTGTCACATGTGGGCTGCAGAGATCAGGACCTTTTGGACATCCTGCAGAATGTCACAGAATCTATTACATTGGTGACGTCATACTAATTCAGCCAGATGGGCAAAAGGTGGCTAACCCCTTAGAGGCCTCGGTGTGACACATATAGTCCAGAAGGAGGGACATAAATTGTGTAAAGTTCAGGGGCATGCCACATATTTCATCCAAAGAAAAAGCAAAGTCACCGCACCTCCTACCATGAAGAAGGAAGCATAATGCCTGGTAGTTCTTGTTGGATTCTGGGCGCAGTATTACGACTTCACATGGGGAATACTGCTCTGGCCCACTTACCAGGTGACACAATAAGGCCACTAGCTTGCAATGGAGCTCAGGGCAGAAAAATGTCATGGAGCAGTTTCAGGCTGCAGTGCAAGCCGTCCATGTATGCTTCTGTAGACGACATAGATGATATTAGTGTTTTCAGTGGTAGAAAAAGATGCTGTGTGTAGTTTATGGCCAGTTCCCCTGGGAATCACAATGTTGGGGGGTTGCAGCAAAGCCATGCCATCTATGGGAGAGATTTATGTGCCTTTAGAAAAAACTGCTTGTGCGCCCCTGGGCCTGACCGTAGAACACCAAGTGACCACGCGTCAGAACTAAGCATAATGAGGCGGGCTCTATGAAACCCAGCACGACACAACACCAGGCCGCCGGCCACAAGCCACCCTCTGAGGGAGCAGGCACGGGTGCACCTGGGATTGAACACAAGTAGGATCAGATGGTTCTGGCAAGTTCGGCTGGAGCAGGCAGCCCAGACGCGCTCATCACACCCATGAGACCGGCACCTTCTCAGCACACCCTGGCGGCTCTAGGGAGGCTTCCTTACCACCAGCTGCAGGAGGGAGAGAAAAGCGTGTATTCGGCTTGCGGAGAGCTGCGTCAGCCCGTGACGGAGAACCGATGGCAGTTATGGTACAGCCCCCTCGGGGGGACCTTGAGAAACAAGGGTGAAAGAGCCCGTCAGTGGGCAGAACTTCAGGAAGTGCACCTGGGCATCCACTTTGTGGACAGAGAAGCGCCCAAGGCGAGAATATATATGAACTCAGGGACAATGGTGAAAGGGCTCTGGCTGGTAGGGGCCTGGAAGCAGGGGTTTCGGATAGAGGCACAAGGATGGATAAGATGTATGGGACTTGCTACAGGGCATGGAGGTTTTGTTTAAGTGGTCTCCATACCCAACCTGGGGCTCTAACTCACTACCCCAGGATCAAGAGTCACGTGCTCTGCCAACTGAGCCAGCCAGGTGTCCCCAGAGTATGAAGATCTTTGTATCACATGTTAACACCCACATGAAAGCATCCACCATAGAAGAGACGTTAAGTAACTAAGAAGGGCAAAATTCACTTGGCCAGGTAACCCTGGCCGGGTCTCTGTCATCAGCCCCCCAGTGCTGGCACTAAGGACACGTAAGTAAAGTGGCCACAGAGGCAGATATTAGAGTAGTATGAGCAGGGGCTCCCACTGACAAGGACTACTGTTTGCTACGGGCGCTGCTGAATGTGTCCCCAATATGACGACAGTCCTCCAGGCGACCAGTCGGCCTTGTCGTGGCAAGGCGACTGCATTGTACCCCTTCCATCCTGGAGGAGCAGTGATTCACCCTAACAGGAAGTAACACCTATTCTGGGTACTGTTAACCTTTCCTGCCCACAAGATCCTATCCAGTACAACTCCCTAAGGGCTCTTTGAATGTTTCATTCACCAGCACAAGATCTTACATACCATCATGTCAGATCAGGGACCCAACTCACCAAAACAGAGGTTCAGGAAGGAGTCTATGATCACCAGAATCACTCAACTTGTCATAGACTGGGCCACCCAGAAGCTGCTGGCCTGATAGGGTGTCGGTTAAGTGTCAGCTTGGAGGCAATACTTTACTAAGATGGGGTTCGTCTTCCAGGGTACCACATACCTCTTGCATCAAAGACCTCTATACCGTACTGTGTCTCCAGTCAGAAGAATACATTGATCCAAGAACCACAGGGTAGAAGCAGGAGAGACCTACTGCACATCTCTCTCAGGGAGCACTTGTAGAATTTGGGCTTCCAAATCTCACAACTCTGGGCTTGGCTGGGTTAGAGGTATTGGTCCCCAAAGGGCGACTCTTCTACAAGGGGACACAGCAAGAATCCTATTGAATATAAGCTACAGCTGCTATGTGGCCACTTTGGACACATTTGCAGACACCAGCAGGCAAGAAGAGTCATCATCTTGGCCAAGGGTGATCTACTTGGGTGCTTCTCAGTGCTCTCTTGTTCAATTTTGACCATAAATGGACAGGAGCAGCAATGGTGAGCCCCTGAGAATTTGTGGTGGTCAGGGGCTCAGGTCCTCTGGTAAGCCACTGAGACCAGAGGAGCTGCTAGCTGAGGGTGAGGGGAATTTAGGATTGAACACAAGCAGGGAGACAATGAGTGCAAGTGTAGTCCTTGGACAGGTGCAGTAGTGGGTCCCACTAACCCTCCCCTTCTATGTTCCCACCAGGAATCACGGAGGAGCTCTCCTGAAACCAGCCTCTGGAGAGGAAAGAAGACGGTGACATGTTTTCCAAAATAGGCTGGAGTAGGCCTTCCATGGTGGACTGTGGCAACCTCCTTTTCCCCACCCATCTCTTCCTTTTCCACTCACTAAACATCCACAAACATGAACCAGGTAGTAAAAACCATGGGTCTCACTACCAAAGCATCTTGTAATTGAGTGGGAAGGACAGACACCCAAACAGGTATATAGAAAATCCTTTAATATAAATGTTTTAGTGTTCACATTTTGGTAGTATTTGACCTCCATGTAAATTAAAACTCCCACAAAGTCCCTAGGGGGCATCTCCTGTATGCTCAGGAGCAGGTCATAGCGGGGAGGCATGGGAGGAGGTTAGTTTGTGCACCCATTTTTGACATGGTGTTTAGATAAATATCCCTTTCAGTTTTTACTTAGAGTACTCTTCCCTCTTCCTTCCATTTCCACGGACTCAGATATGAGTTGAGTCGGGGGCTGGACTGGGAGGCAAGAGGAATACTAGATTGTTCCTTCCGCCGACGATTCACTGGCGGGCACCCAACAGCTTCTCATGGGCACAGACACTGTCTAGGTGGTTGCAACTTATGTTCAAGCTGAGTCCTCACCTCATTGCCACAGAACAAGAGGATGAAGAGGGAAGGATTTGTTTATCCTGGAAGATCAGGGAAGACCCTACAGAAGAAATGTCCCCAGAGGGGAGTGTTAAAGGGGGAGTAGAAGTGGGGAAGAGGAAAGAGGAAAGAGCAAAAGTTGAGCATGGGGCTGTAGAATGTGACTCAAATATCTGGCTCCAGAGAACCTACATTCCCATGTAAGCACATCAGCAATAAACAAAGGAACAAAAATGTATATCCTGTTAGGTGGTGACAAAGGCCAAGCAGAAAAATCGAACAAGAGGGAAGGGGGCTATTTTAGCCAAAGTGGTCAGGCTGGTCTTTCTGAAAATGTGGCTTTCGAGCAGAGACCTGAATGAAGTGATGAAAAGAGCCACGTGGACCCCAGGAAAGTGCATTTCAGGCAGAGGGAAAAATCACAGTGCAAAGCCCTGAGATGGGAGCCACTTGGTGAGTTCAAGAGCAAGAAGACCTATGTCTGGGGCACAAAAATAGAAGAAGGCTTTGAGCAGAGGACACAGTCAGTTTGCTGTTTGGAGAAGAAACTTCAGGAGGCCCGGGGATACACAGAAAAAAGTTAGGAGGCTCCTGCAGTCATGTGTGTGTGAGAGAAGATAGGGGAGGTGGTAGTGGTGGAGGAATAAAGAGGTATTGGTAGAAGCTGTTGACTTCTAGACATCTTTTGAAGGTAAAGACAGTGTGATTTATGAGATCTGGCAAGGATGGAAAGATTGGTGGCTGAGAAATAGGGAATTGAGATCATTTCTGAACATATCACTCCTCTGCTTAAAAACCTCATAGTAAAGTTCAGAGTTTTTTAGCAAATCCTTTTCTGGTTTGTTGATTCATTCAACAAATACCGACCAAATGCCTACTATAAGCCAGGCACTGTGCAAGGTGTTGAAGACACAATGAAAAAAAAAGAGGTAGGACATACCCTTTGTCTCCGCAGGCCTTGCAGTCGGTTGGGTGAGAGAAGCAATTAGGTCATTACAACCCATATGACAATTGCCAATAGAGGGGAAGTACAGGTGAAAATAGGGGTACATGGAGAAGTAGCTCATTCAGAGTTAGTGGAGGGAAGAATGTCCAAGCCGAAACTTCAAGAATGAATAGGTATTAAACAGTTGAAGGAGTAAAGGTAGAATAAGAAAGAAGTGAGCGGGGAGTCGGAATGGTTAGGGCATTGGAGGATATGAAGGAGGCTGTTTATGGTCATGGGGGATGAGGGTGGGGAGAGAAAGGAAAGGATTAGCTCACATAGGGCTTATATGTGTCATGTTAAGGATTCTGCATTTTATTGTAAAAGCCCACGGGGGGCCACCGAAGTGTGTCCAACGGGGAGTAACATCACCGATCTACCGTTTTGAAAGAGCCCTTTGGTTGCAGTGGGAGATGGATGGAGGGTGAAGCCTAGAACCTGGGTGAACAGTCAGAAGGCAACTAGAGCCATCCAAACACGGAGTGGGGGAGAAGAGAGTCCTAGATGGATTTGGGAGCTGTTTGAGAGGGGAATCGCTAGAGCTTAGTGACTGGTAGGATAAGGGAACGAAAGAGAGGAAGGTGTCAAGGACGGTCCCTAGGTTTGTGGCTTGAGCAGTTGGGTGGAGGTGGAAAGCATTCCCTTAAAAAAAGGGAATACAGGAGAATCAAATACAGGAAAATTAAATCTAGAATTAATGTAATCTAGAAATTAAATCTAAATAAAATCCCAGCTGCCACTTGCTGAGGTTTGAGATGTTGCAGGGCTTCCTGAGGAGAGGCCCAAGCAGGCATGTATGTGGATGGGAAGGCCAGGAGAAAGGTCCAGGCAGTGAAGCCAGGATGTGGGTGGGGTGCCCAGTGACAGGTAGAGCGGGGAGAGGAGAGGGCCAGGGTGGGCCCCAAGTCACCCACGTTCAAGGCCTTGCCCAATCTGTCGTTCCAGCCATCTTTGCCGCTTTCTGCAGGCAGCACACAGTCGTCCCCGTCCTTGGACCTTCCCCTTACGGGTTTTGCCCACACGGCTCGGTTTCTTCTAGAACCTAGCGCACACATCAACAGCTTGGCGAACCCCTCTCACCATAAAGGCCTGATCCGTCCCTTTGCATGTCTCCTCGAGTCCGCGGAGGTCAGCGGCTCATGCACCCTGTCACTGCACTCCCCGGACCTGGAACGCGGGTTCAGCGTGTTGCAGGTGTAGCTTAACTACGTGTGAATGAATGAGCGAGCAGGAGAGTGACGTCAGCAGCTCCGGGGGCACGTGCACGGTCGCCGCCGAGCCCACAGTGGGGCAGAGAGGCCTTCCGGCCACCGTCACCGGAACTCGCCAGCCCCGCCCCGCGTTCCGCCGCCGCGCCCTCCCCGCGCCCTTCCAGAGCAACGCTTCACCTTTGCCCTACTTCCGAGACCCGGCCCTAACTTCCCGCTGTCCCCATTGGCTGCGCGACTGCCCAATGCGCGGACAGAAACCGCGCGCCGTCTCTTCGCCGGGGGCGTCTCCGCGCTCGTCCGCGAGTCTCGCGAGCGTTCTAGGAGCTCTCAGACGCCGTCCGGCCGCGTTCAGCTGTCGGCTCCTGGAAGGCTCGGCGGTGCTGCGAGGCGCGCGGGAGCAGAGACCATGTTCCGGGCTGCGGCTCCAGGGCAGCTCCGGCGGGCGGTGAGTCCCGGGGGGGCGGGCCGAGGCGCTGACGGGCCAGCCTCAGCGTGCTGTCCGCGAGAGGGTCTCGGCGAAGGGCGTCGTCTCCCGCAGACCTGCCCGGCAGGCCCAGCTCCGGCGGTAGCTCGGGGTCGGAGCGCTGGAGCCTGCCCTGGACTCCTTCCGGGTCGCCTGCGTCGGGGGGCGGGGCGAAGTCAGAGGTCACGGTGACCTGGAGTCTGGCGCTGCGCTTCTCTTTCCGCCCCCTGTCCCACCTCCGGGTGCACCCCCCCGGGCCGCCAGGTTCTCCACGTCCCCGGGGATCTCCAGGGCGGGAGGAGAAGGTCGCTGCCGGGATGCCGGCTTGGAAAGACTTTAAAACCCGAATTCACCCGGAAGCCAACATTTCTAGAGATTACAACCTCTTCTTTGGGCGCGTCGTGGCTGCTGATGGCTCACAGTCTGGGGGCTTGGGGGTCTGGAAGGGCAGGGAGGGTGGCGTGGAAAGTTGCTCCGCTCCCGGGCTGTCGGGGCAGTGCCGAGGGTAGGTGATCGCAGGGTAAAGTCCGCCGTCCAGCTGGACAGCGTTCGCCAGCTTTGAAGGAAGGCATGTTTATACTGCAGGCTGACCTGCGTTTAAACCGCTGTTGGTTGTGAGACCAGCTGTTGGTTGAACCGGGAAACTGTTGACAGTGTCGCGTTTTTGATGCATTCCTTAGTGACAGATCATGAGTTGACCGCACTTCTCCCTTGTGAGAAGTACTGATAGAAGGTGTATCTTTGCCTTTGTGCTGTGGGACAGTAGTAGTTGGAGGTTGACCAGTTACAAGTCAAGTGACAATTTATGTTATGGATTCTGTGCGTTTTCCAGTTTACAATTAGGTTAACTGAAAAACAAGATGGTTAAACCGCGTCAGACACCT
Organism: Spilogale gracilis; assembly: GCA_004023965.1. Classification (NCBI taxonomy): domain Eukaryota; kingdom Metazoa; phylum Chordata; class Mammalia; order Carnivora; family Mephitidae; genus Spilogale; species Spilogale gracilis. Next base: position 78,084 of record PITA01000689.1, on the reverse strand, counting down.
TGCTGACCGTGCGTCCTTTTCCTACAGGTGGTTTTATGCATGCGTGTTTTCCCATCCACCACAGATTTTTCTTCCGGAGACAGAGTTGGCAATCTTCCTAGATGTCTGTAGGCTCTTTCTCTGTGTATTCCCTTGTTTCATTAAAAAAAAAAAAAAAAAAATCCTGTGTGTCCCTCTCTCCTGTAAGAAAAGCTCAAATTCCCATCCATCAGGGCAGCTTTCGTTCTTTCTCTCCAGGAGACTTTTTTCCTTAGAAGATTTGGGAAAATTCCGTGTATCAGAGTCAGACTGGCAGCAAAATAGCTACACAGTAGTTAGAAGGTAGTTTTGTGGACAGGTTAGGTGTCTGGCGTAAGTGAAAATTTGGTGCCTACCTGGCTCAGTTGGTTAAGTGTCTGCCTTCAGCTCAGGTCAAGATCCCCCGGTCCTGGTATTGAGCCCCATGCGCTGGCTGTCTGCTCAGCAGGGAATCTGCCACTTCTCCCTTTGCCATCCACTCCCACTTGTGTTCTCTCTCTCTCTCTCAAATACATAAAATCTTAAAAAAAATATAAGGTAAATAATTTTAGTGGGGGCAGTTTAGGACTCAGATGTTTTATAGATCTAATGGAAGAGTGGAATGATTAGCTTAATTCTTGTCAACACAATTTGCCGATGGAAGACAGACACAGTATTTCCAAATCTTTATTGTGGTTTGCCAAGAAGTTTGACTCCCATATTTTGAAAATATGAAGTCAAGTTAAGTAGAGTAGTTGCTCTGAAGTCATAAGACTATTTCAGAGCTGAATTTCAAGAATATAAGGAGGTGATGGGGACACTTCTCAAATAGATCCATAAATACATATTTAACTTTAAATTTTGAGGTAATTTCAAACTTACAGGAAAGCTCTAAGAATAGTGTACAGAATTCTCAAGACCCTTTGAGTTTTTCTTGCTGTTAACAATTTGGCACATTTGCTTTATCTCTTTTCATATGTACTTACTATTTTTCTTTTTCCTTTTTTAAAAAAGATTTATTTATTTGAGAGGGAGAGCATGGGAGGGGGTGGTGGAGAGACAGAGTAAGTAAGTGTGTTGGGGGAGGGTCAGAAGGAGAGAGAGAGGACATCCGGGTGGCTCAGTGGGTTGAGCCTCTACCTTCAGCTCAGGTCATGATCTCAGGGTCCTGGGATCGAGGCTTGCATCAGGCTCTCTGCTCAGCAGGGAGCCTGCTTCCTCCTCTCTCTCTGCCTTCCTCTCTGCCTACTTGTGATCTCTCTCTCTCTCTGTCAAATAAATAAATAAAATCTTTAAAAAAAAAAAAGGAGAGAGAGAGAGTGAGAATCCACAAGCAGAATCCCAGCTGAGTGTGGGGCTTGATTCCTGGAGCTGAGATTATGACCTGAACTGAAACCAAGAGTTGGCCACTCAACCAGCTGAGCCACCCAGGTGCCCCTTACTATTTTTTGTGTTGCAGACATGCCCCTTATTCTTAAGTCAGTGTGTATTTTCTGAGAACAAGGAAGTTCACCTTTCATTCCACAGTAAAATCAGCAGTCAGGAACTTTAACAGCGATACAATACTGTTATGCAATCTGTTGACATTCACATGCCAGTAGTGACCCTACTACCATTTAGAGCAATTTTTCTAGCGGTTTGGTGTAGGGTAGTCCAGGATCGTGCCTTGCATTTAGTTTTTATGTCTTTACTCTTTGTTAGAAAAGCTCCTCAGCCTTTCTTTAGCTTTGATGGCATTGACATTTTTGAAGAATACAGACTTTTTTTGTTGACTGTCTGATTTAGGCTTGTCTGGTGTTTCCTCATGGTTATTTTGGTGGGAGTTTTGCAGAAGTGTCACGTGTTCTCAGCACATCATGTTAGGAGGCTCATAATGTTGATTTATCTCATTATTGGTGATGTTAATTTTACTTGGCTAAAGTGTTGTTCACCAGATTTCTCCACTAACAAGTTACTACTTCCACCTTTGTGATTTTTAACTATTTTGTAGGGAGATACGTTGAGATTCTGTAAATCTGTTTCTCATCAGACTCTCACCCACTAGTCTTAACATATATTGATGCTAAGAAATTATTATGATGTAAGATGGTAATATTTCTAATTCCATCATTCCTTCTACACTTATTAGCATTCTATTATAAGAAAGAACAGAGGTGCCTGGATGGCTGAGTTGTTGAGCATCTGCCTTCCACTCAGCTCATGATCCCGGAGTCCCAGGATCAAGCCCTGCATTGGGCTGCCTGCTCAGCAGGAGGCCTCCTTCTCCCCCTCTCCTCCAGCTTGTGTTCCCTCTCTGGCTGTGTTTCTGTCTGTCAGATAAATAAATATAATCTTTAAAAAAAGATAAGAAAGGACATTTTTGTATTGTTTATATATTTATTATGGATTATTTAGTAGGTTAAAATCCATCAACATCACATTTTTTAGAAAATAACTACTTATTTTTGGGGCGCCTGGGTGGCTCAGTTGGTTAAGCGACTACCTTCGGCTCAGGTCATGATCCCGGAGACCCAGGATCGAGCCCCACATTGGGCTCCCTGCTCGGCGGGAAGCCTGCTTCTCCCTCTCTCACTCCCCCTGCTTGTGTTCCCTCTCTGGCTATGTTTCTCTCTGTCAAATAAATAAACTCTTAAAAAAAAAAAAAAGAAAAAAAAGAAAATAATTACTTATTTTAGAGAGAGAATACGTGCACCCCTGAGCTTTTATGGGTGGGGGAGGGACATGGGGAGAGGGAAAGAGAATCCTTAAGCAGATTCCCCATTGAGTACAGAGACCAACATGGGGCTCAATGCCAGAACCCTGAGATCATGACCTGAGCTGAAATTAAAAGCTGGCTGGTGAAAAAAAAAGAAAAAAAGCTGGCTGGTTAACTGACTGAGCCACACAGGTGCCCCACTATCTTACATTTTCTGATGTTTTCAAGGTGTCCTGTATTTCTAAAGTGGAAGTCCCTTCTGGCGCCTGTTTTCTTGTGATGTGTGGGAAACAAAGGCAAAAGAACAAAATTAAATTTCCTTATTGCCTGCAGCCCACAGACAAGTCCTTGAAACAGGTAGAGTTACCTTCCTTTAGGAACTCGGCTGCCTCTATGATTAACATTATCCTGACCTCCAGGATCCTGTTAGTCTTCTTTCACATATACAAATTCCTTTGGAAACTTCCTTTATCTTTACCACCAAGATACATGTTTGCAATCATTCTCTAAGAATATGGCCTACTAATATACATCTGAAGGGTCTCATGACGAAGGTTTTACTAGACAGTAATAAATGACGTTTCCCTAACAATGGCTAGTGCCTCGGTGGCTAGTTACCTGTCATAGCTCCAGTATAGCTCTTTCTCCCATGGGTCCTGTCTCCGTGCTTTAATAAAAATCATCTTTTTGCACTGAAGGCATCTCAAGACTTCTTTCTTGGCCATCAGCTCTGAACCCCAAACATTTATACATCAGTGATGTCATAAAGTCAAATAGCTTATCTGAAATCCCTACTTTTGAAATTTTAGAAAATTTGTTCTGTAGCTAACCATTGATTATTTAGGAAGGTATATTTCCACAAAACTATATATATAAATATATATATATTTTAAGATTTTATTTATTTATTTGACAGAGAGGTCACAAGTAGGCAGAGAGGCAGGCAGAGAGAGGAGGAAGCAGGCTCCCCTGCTGAGCAGAGAGCCGAATGTGGGGCCTTGATCCCAGGACCCTGAGATCATGACCTGAGCTGAAGGCAGAGGCTCTAACCCACTGAGCCACTCAGGTCCCCAAAACTATATTTTTAATAATAAGATTAACCTACTAAAGGATTATCTTGAACTGTTAACAATGTGTGTATCGATTACTGGACCCTTGAAAAGAATTAAGATGATAAATTTTGTGCTATTTACTGCAGTTAAAAAAAAAGATACCTTAAATTGTTAGAATGTAAGTTAAATGACTTGCATCTGGTTTCTAAGTTCTTTTTCCAGTATTGACCTGATTTGTGCCCTGAGCAGAGTCCTTCATCTTTGGGGGGCTCTTCAATGTCATCTGTTTAATGACAGTTTTACATCTACAATGAAGAGCTAGAGAACATAGTAAGAGGAGACTAGGTAGGCATTTGCAATTAGTTAACATTCTTCTGGGGAAATTAATCTGAATTATGAGTATTATTTTATACTCATTTGCATTTGAAATTGATTTGTTGACTAATTAAGATACCAGAGAAATACTTTATGTGGAGAGTGAAGCAACCCTTTTCAAGGGCATTTGAATGTTCCTGTTTTTGTATTCATTGCCAGATGGGGAGGCATAACAATCAGGATTCAGAAGCTATGAAACTGGCGTGAAGGAACATGACATTTTTCAGGGCCCATGTCCTATCATTGACAAATAAGATTGAACTGTGTAATTCACATGCAAATTTTAATGTCTTTGAAAGAATAAGGCCAATTTTGATGGTTCTGAAAGATTTATTGTATAAGGTTAATTCTGTAAAATTATGCTGCCTGCCAGTATGTCTACTGAGGGTCTTGTCTGTTTTTAAAATGAAGTAAATTAAGTGTGTTTTTAATATTATAATCAATGTCATATGACATTTCTAGTCCTGATTAAAAGCTACCATATTTTATTGTTAAAGAGATTAAAGTAAGTTATTTAAGTACAAAACTGTAATATACATTTTATTGTTATAAATAATAGTAGGGATAGGTGATTTTAATTACATATTATCTTTTTCATTGACCTTCAAAATATTTTTTTTAATGTTATTTATTATTTGAGAGAGAGAGGGAGAGCACAAGTGGGCAGGGTGGCTGGGCAGAGGGGAGAGGGAGAAGCAGGCTCCCTACTGAGCAGGAAGCTGGACATGGGGCTCCATCTCAGGACTGTGGGATCATGGCCTGAGCCCAAGGCGGTGCTTAACCAATTGAGGTACCCAGGTGCCCCAGAACTTGGAAAGATTTTATAGCTTGCTTATTCCTGCCTTTTCGTTTTTGAGTTAAGAAACAAAAGACCCTTATGCTGTCCTTCCCTTTACCCATATCTCACTTAGTTTTCAAAGATGGTGTGGGGAGGGGGAGGAGTAGGTTAAAATAATTCTTACTACTGTATCTGAGTGGCTTTGTAAGGGTAAAGTAGGGAGTTAGAATCCAGCTTTTTTTTTTTTCCCTTTTTTCCTTCTAACATCTATAGTTTACTAGATGAACACACAGTTGAAGTTATCGTAGCAGGATCTTCTGAGCAGTGAATCTCTTTGGTTACACCTAAAAGACTTTTTTCAAAGTCAGAAGCAGTGTCATGGTTGGATAAGAGAAGAGGAGATTGAATAAGAGAATGACCAAAATATATTCATTGGACTTAGCTATAACAAGGTGGTTAGTGAGTTTGAAGAAATTGAATTCAGTGTTACAGTGAATGTGAAAGCCAGTTTGCTGTGAGTAAAGGAGGGAAAGATGAAGCAGTAACGGGTACCTATAGACATTATGTTCAAGAAGTTTGGCTCTGAAAGGGTAGAGAGAGAAGATAAACCCTTTACGCTCTGCCCTCAAAAAGTATTCCCTCTCCGAAAGGCTAGTGAGCTCTATGAGGTACGCCGTTGGGGTGGGAAAGAAAACTTCACATTTTACTACTTAAACTAAGCCTAGTCACTAGTTTTGGTAGGTTTTCTGAAAGCATGATGGAGTATGCGTTGTAGTGATTCAGCAGGTTTATGTAGTGTTCTGGGTAGGTAGACATGTAAGTGCTTACATCGTTAAGTTACCAGTGAGATACAAAGAGTTGCTTTTTAGTTTATCATTTTGGGGAAACTTCATTTAGTCACCAAAAATTCATAGAGTGCCAGCTTAAGGCAGGCAGAAACATAGCTACTGAACTTACAGTGGAGAACAGACACATCTAATTTCTGCCCCATGGTGTGTGAATAGATAAGGGAAGACGGACGTTGAACACATTATTTTAAGTATGATCATTGTAACAGAAAGGTGTATAGGGTATTTAGGGAACATGTGGCGGCAGGGAGGATAATCTAGTTGAGGGGTGGGGGAACTGAAAAGATGTCTGAAATTACTTTGTAAACTGAGGTGCTATTTAATTGTTACTGAGTGATGAAGTAATAAGGGTGAAGGATTTTCTTTAGCTAAAAAACATTTTTGAGTTTTGTCTATCTTAAATCACTTGTTTATTATTTTAATTCTGTTCATATTATGTGCGTTCTTGTTAGATATTTTGGTTTTTAAATGGGTTATTTGCAGGGTTGAGCTAGAAACAGAACTATAAGCATCAGTCTTGTTAGTTTGATTGTTAAAACAAAATCGAAAAGTCCATGTGAATTTTGTCCAAGGTCAGGTGGAACATGCTGAGGGAGCCCTGAAACTTAAGAAAAAAAATAGCCCTGGAGGGGCACCTGGGTGGCTCGGTTGGTTGGGCGACTGCCTTCGGCTCAGGTCATGATCCCGGAGACCCGGGATCGAGTCCCTGCTCGGTGGGAAGCCTGCTTCTCCCTTTCTCACTCCCCCTGCTTGTGTTCCCTCTCTCGCCGTGTTTCTCTCTGTCAAAATAAACAAATAAAATCTTTAAAAAAAAAAAATAGCCCTGGAGTTACACGGTGTGCAAAGGAAGACCTGTAGCACCCTTGTTTCATTTCTGTACAACTCTGAAGGGCCGTTATAGCTCCAGGGCTCCTTGTGGGATCAGCTGAGATCTTTGGTGTGATGGCATTGCAGTCTCGCAGTGTAGCTTCTTCCACTACCCAGTCCTGCCTCCTTGATAACTTGTAGATGTTGTTGCCAGGAGTACTCCCCATTAAGCTTCTTGTGAAAGCACTCACACAAAAGGAAGGTGTAAGTGTAAGGTGGCAACAAACATTTAAAGCACCCACTATATGCAATGAATTAACTTCTCTCCTATGTGTCTAGGATGGTCCTAGCTATGTTCATTCTTGGGGGAGTTAAGAGAACAGTCATTTAGATTTTCTGTGGCTTAGATGAGCAACTTTGGAGTCTAAAAGTTGTTTTCTATAGCTCAGTTTGTAGAGTAGAAGTATTCAAAGAATGTTTTTAAAGCAACAGAAAATTAAACAAAAATGGACTGTGGAAAAAAATAGACTATTTGGGGGAGCAGTTTTAGATTCACTGCATAATTGAGCAGAAACTACAGAGAATTCCCATGATTTCCCCCTGCCTGTCCCTACCTTTCTGCACTATCAGTATCCTGCAGCAGAGTGGTACTTTTGTTCCAACTGATGAAACCACATTGACATATTATCATCCAAAGTCCACAGTTTACATTAGGGTTCACTGTTAGTGTTGTGCATTCTGTGGGTGTATGCCAAGCACACAGGGGCATGTATCCACCGCTATAGTATTATACAGCATAGTTTCACTGCCCTAAAATCTGTGCTCTGCTTGTTCCCTCTCGCCCTTCTGCCCTCAACCCCTGGCCACTGCTGATCTTTTCACTATCTCCATAGCTTTGCCTTTCCAGCATGTTGTCTAGGCGGAACTGTACAGTATGTAGCCTTTTTGTGGCCTGATAGTGCCATTTTTTCTTTTTTAAAGTGCTGAATATTCTGTTTCTGGATGATTTACAGTTTATGCATTTACCTACTGGAAGACTTTTATTATGAATAAAGCTGCTGTAGATATCCATACGCAGGCTTTTGTGTGTAAATAAGTTTTCAGCTCATTTGGGTAAATACCAAGGAGAACGACTCTTGGATTATATGACAAGAGTTTATTTAGTTCTGTGAGAAACTGCTGCATTGTCTTCCAAAGTGGCTCCACAGTTGCTGCACATCCTCACCAGCATTTGGTGTTGTCAGTGTTTTGAGTTTTCACTATTCTAATAGGTATGCAGTGGTATCTCATTTTTGTTTTAATTTGCATTTCCCAATACATGATGTTGAACATCTTTACATGTGCTTATTTACCATCCACCACTTCTTTGGTGAAGTGTCTGTTCAGATCTTTTGCCTATCTTTAAAAATCAGTTTGTTTCTTATTGTTGAATTTTAAGAGCTCTGTGTCCTTTTAGATAACAGCCTTTATTATAAGTCTTTTGCAAAGAGCTTTCTCCCCATCTGTGGCTTGTGATTTCATTCTTTTGATGAAGTTTTTGAGATCAGTGTTCAATTCATTTATTAGATATCTCCTCTGGGCTAGACACTGAAGTAGAAGCTGGGGTTATAGTCATAAGAAAATGAGATATGGCCCCTGTCCTCAAAATCAAGTGGAGATGGCAGAACAGTCAGGTGAGTATAGTCAAGTGGAGGTGGCAGAGTCTCTCTGCTGTAATGAAGGCAATTCGGTGTACTGTGTTGGTACTAGCAAAGTTAACTAGACCAAGGAGATCCAAAGAAAGTTTTTATGCGTAGCTAACGTTTATTGAGCATCTGTGTTCTGGGCACTGTTCCAGTAACTCAGTTCTCACAACTCCGTCAGGTTCGCATCACCATCATCTTCATCATCTCTATTGTATGATCAGGGAACTGAGACGCAGAGACCTTACAGCGGAAGTGAAAGTCAAACCCAGTTGGGGTGGCTCCAGAGCCTGTACTGTTTGCCACCGCACTATGGGAGGCTTCTTGGAGAGATTGGCATTTAAGCAGAGAACCTAAGGATGATTGACCGGAAGCTAATCCGGTAACAGGGAAGAGGTCCTCTTTGTAGAGGGAGCAATGTGAAGGAAGGCTGGGGGTCATAGAGCTCGGGGTAAGTTCAGGTATCTGGAAATAAGGTGTAAGTGGAGAGAGGAATATATGGATAGCTCTATCACACCAGAAAATAAATAGAGAGATAAATCACACCGTAAAATAAATGCCTGGTAAGCCAACCTAAAAAAAGAGCCTAGTTGTATCCTAAGGGGGCAAGAAGCAATTGATGTGTTTTAGGCAGGGGAATAATATGTTAGGTTTGTGTCGTGGAAAGATCACAGAGAAATGGATTGGAGGGGAGAAAGCTGGGTTGGGAGATGTTTGGAATGATGTAGAAGAAGGATAATGGCCTGCACTAGGTGGTAGCATTGATGACGGAGAAAAGTGAATGGATTTAGGAGACACTGTATTGAGAAGGGAGAATTGATATGACTTTAGTAGTCGATTGGATATGAGGGTTGAGAAAAAACTCAGATATGACTCTCAGATCATGGTTTGGGCAACTTGTTAGAGAGTGGTACGTCCCCTAAAGAACTCTGGAGAAGCAGTGGTAAGGAGCTAGAGGATCAGGGGAAAGATGAATTAAGATTTGCATCTGCTGAGGTGGAGAGCATTTGATGGAGACAGGCAAGTTAATCAGTTGGATGTGCAGATGTAACTTAATTTTAGGTCTAGTACTTAGGAATGAGATTTAATATCTCTTTTTTTCTCCTTCCTCCAGTATATATGTTATTCTTATATAGGTGGCAAATTATAAATTAAGCCATGGAAATGAGAAGTGAATAGTCAATAATTTCAGGTATTCCTGAGAGAATAAGTAAGGTAAAGCCTGAGAAATATCTGTGGGTAATTTTGGGGAGGACCTAAGCCACAGTGCAAGGAGTGGACACATGACTGGGAACTGAGGAATTAGAAAATTGGAGTGGAAGGTGGTGCTAGTAGGTTTTTAATTTTGGGCTTCTGTAAAATTGGGAGAGCCTCAAGCATGTTTATATGTTGTTGGGAAGGAGCCCTGAAAAACGGAAATGGTTAGAGATAATACTGAGAGATTATAGAAAGAAGTCTTCAACTAGATTTGAGAGGACAGAATCTAGAGCCCAGATAAAGTGATCAAATCTAGGACCCATGGTGGCTTCCATTTTGATAGGACAGGGGCAGTTATTTCTGTTGGATATCAGGAAGGTGAAAGCAGGTCCCCTCTGATGGCTTCAGTCTTCGTTGTGAATAAAGTAGGAAATGAAGCTCTCTTCATTTGTAGGAAGCCGACCTTCTTAGCATTTGAGAACTGTCAGAAGGGGATATGTGAAACAGTTGCTATGGAGAGTGAGCTTGCCCACCTGGGAACCGCAGCAACATTGTCAGGCAGTTTTGAGGGAGGGGCCAGGTAAGGGCAGTGAGCCAGGGTTTATGGCCACAGCAGCCTGCATTAAGTCATCTCAGTGTTCTGAAGAGGTTGCGATTCCTTTCTGGGCTGTTAGCTTATTAAGTCTTTCTGTAGTTATCTTCAAATGTTTAAAAACTTGGCTCCTTTTTCCCCCCAAAAAGAGGCCCTGGAGCGTACAGATGCAGTGGATCATAAGATAATAAAATATGACTTTTGTCGGGCGTCTGGGTGGCTCAGTCGGTTAAGTGTCTGCCTTCAGCTCAGGTCATGGTCCCAGGTTCCTGGGAGTTCCTGGGAGCTGCATCAGGCTCCCTGCTCAGTAGGGAGTCTGCTTCTCCCTCTGCCTGCAGTTCTCCCTGCTTGTGCTCTTTCTCTCTCTCTCTGATGAATAAAATCTTAAAAAAAAAAATAGATAATAAAATGTAACTTTTGTTTAAAAACCTTTTCAGTAATGGCCCTTTTTGTATCTTTAGTAGTTATGGCCCTTCTACCTAAAGTAGGATTTTAGAGCTACAGGATGTTTCGAGCTGGAAAAGAGGACTTTCACATCATCTTTTTTTGTTTGTTTCTTTTTGATCAGTGCTATTTTTTAAAAAGTAGGAAAGTATTTGCTAAGTGAAATCTTATAGGAATGACCCATTTATAGGTTTCCCCTGCTATGCAAAATAGAGCTTTCCTGTGGAACCTTTCAAAAGCTAAAACAGTGTAAAGTGAAGAAGCAGTTGCCATTAACTTATACTGAAACATTTTTTAGTGTTCTCAGACCCCCCAAAAAATAACCTGTTAGGCTTTTCTGATACCACAGGATACTTCTTGTTAGTGGATGCACAAAATAAATTAAGACCATCACAGGTGCTTGAAGTCCAAAGCTATGGTGTCTTGATGCTGAGTATAGTTCCAGGGAAAGAGCTTGCTGGTACCCCTCCTGCTGCTGTGGGTTGCCTGATGCTTTGGGGTACAACTTGCTGCAAAACAAATGCTGAGTGCTAGTTTTGCTTTTCATCTTTTCTCATAAAAATGAAAATTCTCTTCAGATTTCTTTTGGTTAGTGAAAACAGATAGGCCCTTCATAAAGTGAGGTGGCATGAAATGAATTTTTGAAAAGCTGAGGATACCAATATGAAACTGCTTAAAAATGATGGTATTTTGCTGTGAGCTAGGAATTAAAAACACAAATTCTGGAATCTGGCTGCTTACACTTTTTTAAAAAGTGGGATATTAGTTTGGGGGGAGTCGAAAGTTACTTGTAGATTTTTGATGGCATCAGGTGTCAGTGCCCTAACTCCCGTGTTGTTCCATGGTCAGCTTGCTCTCTCAATATCTGTATCTTTTGGTTTAGTGAATTGGTGAAAGCAGAGCTGGAGAGCCATTCTGGCAACCTGTTTGCCTGGTTTTCACTTGATCCTATGTGGTGGTGTGCCTCCCTGACACCATAAATGGAGTGTAGTTTGAAATCCTCCGAGCTAGCTAATCTCCCTTAATTTGCGGATAAAGAAATTGGGCTCCAGGTTGAGGTATAAGGTTTTAAGGCTATGGACCAGTTTCTCCTGCTACACACAGCTATTACTGCTGAATTAAGCCACATAACCATGTTTGGGTGCTGTAGCTTCTCTTTAGGTGGCATCTGAGGAATAGAAGGTAGAACACTGAAAAGGAAACTTAGTATTAAAAACTGTAAGGAGTCAAGTGATAATATAGAGTGCTTGTATGATGTAATAGTAAAGATTGATCAGGTAGATGAATTGAGTGAGTTCTTACATATATGTTCTTTTGTTGTTGTTTACGCTTACAAGTTTGAATAGTCTTTTTTTTTTTTAAGGTTTTTTTTTTTTTTTAATTTATTTGACAGAGAGAAACACAGCCAGAGAGGGAACACAAGCAGGGGGAGTGAGAGAGGGAGAAGCAGGCTTCCCGCCGAGCAGGGAGCCCGATGTGGGACTCGATCCTGGGTGTCTGGGATCATGACCTGAGCTGAAGGCAGTCGCCCAACCAACTGAGCCCCCCAGGCACCCCTAAAAAGTCTTTTAAAAAGAATTTTTAGTGTCCCCCTAGAGGTTTAAAAAGCTTGATGATTCCTTGGGAAAACTGCCTAATTTATCTTATGATAGAACTATAATTTACGGCATATATGGGCCTTCTGCCACCAAATCTTGGATTTATTCTCGAAATGGTGATAGAAATCTCATAATTTTTATAGTAAATGATGTGTGAAACATAATCAAAAATATGGTGTCTGATATATATTGGTAATAAGGAGTTTGTTACTGGCAATTCTTGTGAAATGTGATTTAAATCATAAATTATGCCATCGAGTCCTAATTAGAGTTCTTTGCAAGGTACTGTGATCTTCTGATTAAAAAAGAGAAAATACTGTCTATTTCTTCGGTTGTAAATTAAAAAGAAATTGTACTAGAGTCTTTGAATAGGCATGGTATTTGCCTTCTAAGAACTTTTATTCTATCCCAAGAGTTGTGAACCACTGAATTGCTGCAGCTTTCTGGAGAACACGTTGTATCACTCAGTATTAAATGCTTTAAAAGTGTGCCTACCTCTTGATCTAACACTTCTAAGAATTTGTCATAAGAAAAGAATCACAAGATATGCATAAAGATTTCTAACTTTATTTAAACACCTCCTGTAAGAAAGCAATTTTTTAGAATTGTAAAACAATAAGTTATATAAGCAGGTCTGGCAACAGTGTAAGTCTTATTTCCCCCTTTCCTTGCTTCCTTTGAATAAATAAAGGGAAGAAAAAGACAAGAAATGCCATCCATTCATGATACATAATGCAGTGATTCCTTCCTCTGGCATATCTCTAAAGTCTCTGGTCCCCAGCTCTGGGATTGAGTCATCAAGGATAGAGGTGATTTAGAGGACTGAGGAGAAGGTTGAGAATGAACTGCTACAGGTAGAAACTTTGGGGAAAAGGGTCACTATAGCCTGTTGAAGGTTACAGAGAATCTGGCTTAGTCTTCTATAGAAGTAGAGCAGCTAAGGTCTGGCCAGGTTCCAATCAGAAGGGTCTTTCGACACTAAAACAAACTCATTTCTTGAGGATGAGTAAAGAGATTTACCTGTAAGGGTGGTCTTCTCTGCACTGATTTTTATGCATTTTATCATTTTTAAAGTAGTCTCTACACCTAATGTGGGGCTCAGAACTGCAACCCTGAGATCACGAGTTGCATGCTCCACTGACTGAACCAGCCAGATGCCCCTGCCTTGTTCATGATAATAAAATTACAGGGGCGCCTGGGTGGCTCAGTCAGTTAAGCATTTGCCCTCGGCTCATGTCATGATCCCAGGGTCCTGGGGTCCACCCCATGTTGGGCTCCCTGCTCAGCAGGGGTCTGCTTCCTCTCTCTCTGCTGCTCCCTGCTTGTGCTTTCTCATGCTCTCAAATAAATAAATAAATAAATCTGCATTAAAAAATAATAAAAAATTACTAACTACCCAAATGATTGCAGAACTGGTTAAACTGGTATTCTCAGCTCAATTGCTTAACAGATAAAAAGGTAAAGAATATTAAATTATAGTAGTTGGTATTTACAGTATAGTAAATGAAAAAATAATATATTTTATAAATTTAATTGTATAATGAGCATTATAGTCCCCTGGCTTCCTGCCTTTCATTCTTTCCCTCCTTTGTAAATTTCCAGCTCTGGTGGAAATTTTGTACCATGCTTTCCTCACTCCAGCTCCAGATCAAAGATTATTGCAGAATTAAGGCATACAACCATGCCATCTGATCCTCAGGGCCTCCTTTTCTCATTTCTCATCGTGATTTTTCATAAGGATAGTTCCAGAGTTTTCTTATTTTGTCACATCTGTGGTGCCCTGCCTCATGTTTTCACATGACAAGAACACCTAAACTTCTTCCTTCCTCTTGATTCTATATTTCACGATCTGCAGCCTCCAGCCTTTTGGATCTCTTCATTGTTTGAAAAACTGTTCTCATAATTATATGTAAACAAGTCGTATTTTCCTTAAAATCTTTGAGTACAGTGACCATTCTTGTTCATCTTTGTGTTCCTGATGTTTGAATTTTTTTCTAGATGACTTTGAACTATTGGTGGTCTCTTGATAGTCCACAGTAGGTATAGGTGGATACTGGTCGGTTCCAAGATACGGTCTGCAAGCTTCTTTTTTGAATTCAGAAGCATGTTTAAATACTTGGAACCCCAGCAAAATTACTGTGTGGTATTGTATTTTAAAGACAGATTTAGGGTGCCTGGGTGGTTGAGCGACTGGCTTTGGCTCAGGTCATGATCCTGGAGACCCGGGATCGAGTCCCACTCCCTGCTCGGCGGGAAGCCTGCTTCTCCCTCTCTCACTCCCCCTGCTTGTGTTCCCTCTCTGGCTGTGTTTCTCTCTGTCAAATAAATAAAATCTTGAACAAAAAAAATTTAAAGACAGATTTACATCATCAGTTATTTGGGTATTGAATGCATTTTGCCTGAAAGCAATAAAATCAACTTTAGTAATTGATTTCAAACCCATTATTTCTGGACATACTGTATCCTTAGCAGTTTTGCTGTCAGTGGATGTAATTGATAATAGTTTGATCCTTAGTTTGATAGTTAATATGTTCTACTTAAAAATTTCACATTTATTTATTTGATTTATTTTTATTTTTTTGAGAGAAAACACATGTGCCTGAGTGGGAGTCAGGGTAAGGGGCCGAGGGGGAGGGAGAGAGAGAATGTCAAGTGGACTCCAGGCCAGGAGCAGAGTCTGCCATGGGACCCCATCTCCACGGCGCTGAGATCATGACCTGAGCTGAAATCAAGAGTTGGACACTTAATGAACTAAGCCACCTAGGTGCCGCTCTAAAGAATTTTAAATTTAGATGCAGTTAGCAATTTCTCATTGAACACACAATATCCAGAAACATAGATTAGTGGGAAATTTGTTTTGAAATAATTAAATTTTTTCTAACAGTAGAATATAAATTTGCACTTTGTTTCAAGAATATTAGTAATAGTATATATTACTATACTATAGATAGATATAGTATCTATATATAATATATTAATAATAGAAACAGTTTAAATTTTGCCATTGAGCAACTACTTTATGAATACATTTATAGAACTGGGTGTTGGGTACATTTTTTTTTAAGCACATATGCTTAACAATTAGAGTTTTAGAAACCTACTTATATTACAATATTCTGTTCACCTTTTTTTCCCCCCCTTTAGGCCTCATTGCTCCGATTTCAAAGTACCCTGGTAATAGCCGAGCATGCAAATGATACCCTGGCACCCATCACATTAAACACCATCACTGCAGCCAAACGTCTTGGAGGGGAAGTGTCTTGCTTAGTAGCTGGGACCAAATGTGACAAGGTGAGAAATTTTTAAGGTCAACCGTAGCAAATATAATCTCCATCAAGAGACAGGGGAAGATGGTAACAGAGAATTATGCTGAGGGCTGTAACCCAGACTGGGCTCTAATCCTCATTAAATGGCCGGTGTCATAGTCATTACTACCTGTGAAAAAGGAACTAAAAGGTTTGCTCACTAAGCATTTTGTCTTTTGAAATGAGTAAAATACTTGATTTAGTTCTACTGGCACCATTATGTGCCATCAGGTACCAAGTAGAATGATAATACTTGAGTCTCCTTAGAGGTTAATAGTGATCCCTTTTTTGTATTGATGAATATACTAGCTAATTGTTTTTAATTCCTGAAAATGGTAAATCTGGAGTTTCATGGGTATTAATTTTTAAATTGGTGTAAGAATTCAAATGTAAGTATTATGCTTTTGAAACTATAGTTGGTAGTAAAAGTGCTCTTCATTTTTGTTGTTGTTGTTGAAATGAGGTAACAGCTTGGTAAACTCGTTCAGAAAGGTGCTAGGAGTACGGTTCGCTGGATCCGTACCGCTGGGCTGCAGCGTAGTTGAAATCATACTGGAGTTAAGTTGAGCCACGAGCTCTGTCCTGTACCAATCAGGAGCTGCCAAGTGTGCAGTTGGGGACTTGGGCCTCGGAGGAAGAAATCTGGAGAAAGCATCTTCTTAGGGGATTTTATTTATTTTTTTATTAAATGGCATTGATGCAGAGCTTGTGATACAATGCAGGTTCAGAATGCTAATGTCATTTCCATCTAATTTCTCACATGAAATTAGTGTCTTGGAAGATATATTCTAGCAGGTTTGGGGTTAAGTTGTATGGCTTTCTTTACCTCAAGGCTGCTAACAACTAGGAGTCTTATTTATTTAATAGTAACCACAAGGTGTGATGACACGGCTAAGCTATCTTTTTTGGTTACCCTGCTTTTAGATAATCAAGTTCTGGGTTTGGTTATTTGGTGTGATTTTAAATAATTATTCAAATGTTATTTTAAGACTATTTGAAATGCTATTTTATTCACACCGTTTTGAGAAAAAGTAGAAATCATTTTCTCTTTAGTTACAATCTTATTTTGTCACATTCTAATTGGAAAGAAAAACAGTATCTGTGTAAAGAAACTGTTAATAGCTTAGGCAAGTTTCAGTTTTACTGTTTTTTTGTAGTTAGTTATTGTAAGCAGTTATTGTAGTTAGTTACTGATTTTTCTGTATAGTGTCAGGACATTTTGTTGGTAAAAGAGATAGTTTTGATAGTAGAAGATAGTGTGCCAGTGAGTACTTGGTTCCGCAGAGGTACTTTCGCAGCCTTGGAAGCCGTGAGTTGCAGCCTTCCTTTCCCTTGAGTGGGGGCAGAAGGCCAAGCCTTTCATGCCTACTCATCAGTGAATCAGCATGGTGGTAAACAAGAAGACAGAGCCATGATGTGGTTGATGTCTCTGCTAAAGCAAAAGCCACTCTTGCTGTAATTAGAGAATAAAAGGGGGGAATTCTGCTTGCCTTCTGTATATGGGAAATCTGAGTAGTCCAAAAGCTTTCCCAGAACTTCATTCTAATTCCACACAGGAAAAATGAGGAATTAAAATAAAAAATACTTTGCTTTCTCATAGATAAATATATGTAGGTGGGCAGGAACTCAGAAGTCGACAATGGACCGTTAATATAAGATTTTTCTCTAGCCTAAATTCAATAATTTTAATGTCAGCAGAAATCATTATTGCCAAATAAAGTGCAGTAGCCTGTAAACCAGTGTGATTAGGTCCTATTCTTCACCTCTAAGAAACCCACTGGCTGTGTTACTATTGTTTGTTTTGTGAGAAAGAGAACCTAACCATTGCCTCATTTTCACCATTTGTAAAATGATGAATTTACACTTGTCTTAATTGAAAAGTAAATTGAAAAGTAAAAAGCACAATTTATAACTAAGTTTGAGTAAAGAGCTGTGCTAATTTTGGCTTATCAATGAATACTTTTCTTTTTTCAAGGCAGGAATTTTTAAGATAATTGGTAGTAAGATCAATTGGCCTAAGATTTTTTTTATTAAAGAATTTTTTTTTCACTTAAGTCACCCTTTTCCTGTTAAGAACAATTTCTGTAGTTAAAAAAAAATGTCTGTAGTCTAGGCCATCAAGATTTTATGTTCTGTTGATATTTGTAGTGGTGACTATTTGTATCTTCCTTTGAGGTGGATAATTAAAAACTCTCTTAATTTTATTTGTGTCTTTTATAGGTGGTACAAGATCTCTGCAAAGTCGCAGGTGTGGCAAAAGTCCTGGTGGCTCAGCATGACACATACAAAGGCCTCCTTCCAGGTGAGCGCTTCCCGTGGAGAAAGTGCAGTGTCTGAAGAGTGCTTGCATGTAAGAGTGTGAAAGTATTATGAAGTGTACTTATCAAATGTGTGTTTGATTCTCAGAGGAGCTGACGCCATTGATTTTGGCAACTCAGAAGCAGTTCAGTTACACACACATCTGTGCGGGAGCATCTGCCTTTGGAAAGGTGAGACGCTCGAGGATGTGGAATCTGATGTCATTACTTGGACGGGTTGGATTTCACTGTGCTGGAAATGTACAACAGGCTCTGTTTAGGTAGCTAGTCCTGGCTTTCTGAATTAATATGGTAGTTTTACTAAAATTTTTCTTTTAAGACTTTGTTACAGTTTCTTTAAAAATGCCATCTCCACATTTTCAAATTTTGTTACAGAGACGACTCTGTTCTTTCAAGATTTTGTCATAATAGAATGCCACTTGCAGATTTTCAAATTCTGTCGTGGAGAAAACTCTAGGATATTTTTAAAGATTATTTTTCTTTAAAAACAATGTTGAAAAAAAAAAAAGAAAAACAATGTTGAATTGTCTGTGCATGTAAATGTCATTTGTAGTAGTAATCCATCTTAAGCAATAGTTTATTTGGGTGACTGATGGGTATTTACAAAGGCCAAATTCTGTCTCCTCGAGGGATTTGGAAGGGCTCTTTGGTCGTTAGAAACATCCTTAGGGTAAAGAAAACTTTAATCCGACCATATGGATTAATCTGATCATATGTCTGAAGAAAGAACGTGTTATCAGATGGTTAGTTATCTGCATGAAATTTTAAAAAAAAGGGAGGTAACCTAGGGGGGAGCCCAAGAGAATTTATCCCTGGGCTGTTCTTGCCCTCTCTGTGGCCATGGGTCTTCTAATTCCCTTTTCTTCTATCCCATTCTTGGTAAGTTGCAGTTTTTAGTTTTAAAGATTATAAATTTGGTTGTACACAAATACATTTTTATTATAAAGGATGCATATAGTACAGTAGTATGCAGAGCAAGATATCAGTGTCTCCCTTTCTTCCCAACTCCGTCTTCCTGTTTCAAAAGTACAGGTGTTAACAGTTGTATATTTTTTTAGTCCCCTTGCTGTGGATTGCTGTGGATTTTGAAATTATAGTACCTGTACACATTTTTTTACTCCTAAAATGTAATAATATATCATGAATTGTTTTGTGACTGGTGGTTTTAATTAAGAGTGTGTCTTGAAAAATAAAACATGTCTCTCTCTTTTTTATGGCTGCATAATAGTCCGTATTTAGCCAAGGATGGACAGTTAGATTGTTTCTAATTTTTTGCATTTGTAAAGCTAGCAGTAAGGAACCGTGCCTGTACATAATATCCTTGTATACACGTTCTGCTGTTTACTTAGACTAGAGCTCTAGAAGTGAAATAGTTGGGTCAGAGAGTGTGTACTTTTAGAGTTTTGATACATATTCCTAAATTGCGATCCTAAGAGGATGTCTCAGGTTGCCTTCCATTAGTCACATGAGAAGGTGACTTGCCAACACTAGTATTATACATTTTAATATTTTCCCCCCAGTCTGATCATGAGATCAAATACCTTTTCATACAGTTACTGGTTTTTATTTCTTCTTTGAATTGTCTTGATTTGACTTTTTTCCTTTTACTATAGTAATTCTGTTGTAACTGATTTTAAAATACAAGTTTTAGGAATAAGGTATAATCTCTTAAATCAACTAATCATGTTAAGTGACAGTAACAGTGAGCTTTCAAGACCTTGATCTCTTTTTTTGCAAAATTAGTAGTGTTTGTGAATATCTGTGGTGCAGTGTTGCTTGTAGATGTGATTCACTGCGAACATGTAGAGAACTTGCAGAATAACCCATGTAAATTGCTAAGGTTTGCTTTTAACCTTTAGAATTATCCTTTTGAACTCATTAAAGTTTTTCTTTTGAGGTTAACAGAATTTTTAGGCAGTAACAATCTAAACACATGTGTTTCATAAGCAATCATCAGTTTGTTAGCAGGTTGTCACATTGTAGACTATCATAATCTTTAGTTTTCTTATAGAATTTAGTAATTGATAAGTAAAGTGGTTCCACAGACCTATGACCCTGCGCTAGTCATTTTATCTTGCCAAAGTCTGTTTTTCTTCCATGTAAAATGGTGCAATTTGACCCAGTGATGTCCAAGATCTACCACAGAGAGATGTTTAAAACAAAGGCGGGGTGGGGGGTGGGTTTCTTCCTTTACTCTGGAGATTAAGTCAGAGGATTAACGTCCAACTTCTATTATAGATGAGCATTGAACTAAAAGATCTTTGTGGACCATTCTGTCTCTGGGAGTTTTGATTCTGTGTTAGATGATTTAAACAAATTTCATGAGTCTTGAATTTGTGGTGACAGTTCTCCAAAAAGATTATTAAACCAAGAAAGGGTGTTTGTTGCATCTAATTAGCTAGATTTTCATAGTCTGACTCTGATTGCTGTGTTGTAACATATGAAAGTGTTTTTTTAAGGTTTCATTTATTTATTTGAGAGAGTGAGTGAGAGGGGTAGGAGATGCAGAGGAGAGGGAGAAGCAGACTCCCGCTGAGCAGGGAGCTTGATGTGGGGCTCCACTCCCAGACTCTGGGATCATGACCTGAGCCCAAGGCAGATGCTTAACTGACTAAGCCACCCAGGAGCCCAACATTCGAACGTTTTGAGAGCAAGGGTCACATAAGAGTAGCTGGTGCTGTAGCCTCTGAATAGGTTTGGAATGAGAAAGAGTCTTTTAGATGAAGCTAAGCAATCTGCTCTGTAATAGTCCTTTACCAGATGTGGTTTTGAGATAACACATTTTTATACTAGTATGCTAGAATTTAAAAATCTGTCATCTTTTTTATGTATGAAAAAACACTCTGACAGTTGTGCCTCTCCTCTGAAACCAGTGTGGTCAAGCCTGCTTGGATAGTGTGGAGATAGATCTGTTCACTCTGTTCAGGAGATTTAAATGAAAGACCAGACCTGGCGAAACATATGCCTTTAAGCACCATGGTCAGTTTTTTTCAAGATGTGCAAAAATGAAACATGGGATAATGGAAGTAAAAAGATATACATTTCAAGCAATTTAGAAAGTTTAAAACTATTAAAAAACACGACACAGTCTGCATAACATAATGTTTGTAATAGAATTTGTTCAGCCAGGTAACAATATTCCAGTGGTATTTCCTGAATGAAGAAGGTGATTTCCAAAAACAGTTACTTGGTGAAGCAGGCTTTAAATAGTACCAAATTTGGTTTGTTTTGAAAGTAGATATCTTTTAAACTTCTCATTTCCCAAGTTAGAAGTATGTTTAATGGCATTTTAATTGTTTTCCCAAGTGCTTTATTTTCCAAGAGATCTTCATTTTTTCTAACTGGTTTTATAAACTGTGGTACATTTCAGTAGTTCATTTCATGGTTGAAAGAGGACTGTTGTATTATAAAGGTAAAAATAAATTCCTGTTGTAGATGCAACAGGAAAATTGACTCAGGCTGTCAACACTCGTTAGCATCAGTATATATAGAACCAGTTATTAGATACAGGGTAGGACACAAGAGGAATGGATGACACAAAACCTAGGAGTGCTTAAGTTAAGGGTTATTATAAGTATGTATATTAAAGTTATTTTGAAACAAACTACATGTTAGTGCCAATTAAATAGTGTAATTATACAGGTATGCAGGAGGATGCAGAATAAAGGAGTAATTAGAGGGTAATCTTGGGAGAATTCTTAGAACAAAGAGGATTTGGGATGGAATTGAGAGGAACTTGAATACTGTTATAGTGAGAGTTTGCTAGAGATGGTGTCATGTACCAAGTTCAGGAGGTGCCATGGAGTAAGACCTATGTAGAAAGCAGTGTAGAATTCAGCTATTTGTGTGATACAAGCAATGCAGGGTACCTGGATTGCTCAGTGGGTTAAGCATCTGACTTCGGCTAAGGTCGTGATCTCTGGGGTCTTGGGATTGAGCTCCACCCTGGGCTCCCTGCTCAGCTTTGAGTCCGCTTCTCCCTTTCCCTCTGTACCCCCATTGCTGCTTGTTGGCGCACACATGTGACTCCCTCTCAAATAAATAAATCTTTAAATTAAAAAAAAAAATCAAAGCAACACTTCGCTTTTTGAATTACACTTAGATGATCTTATCTAAGGAAACTTTTGAGACTAGAAAATATGGACATTCTGTCTTCACTAACTCTTTTTTAGAGCCCTAGAGTCATAGAATTTTAGACTAAAACTAGGAATTCTCTTTCTGTCATTTATGAGGTGGAGTGACCGAGACCTGGGGATGTTGTGACTTTCCCAGCGATCTCTGCTAGTGACAGCATGGTTAACGCATGTCTCTATTTCAGAGATGTTGATATGCACATATTAAACAGGCTGTATATGTTATACAGGCTGTCCTTCACCTTTCTCATTCTTGTTTGCTTTATGGTTATGTAGGATTCCATTATATGGAAGAGCTATAATTAATAGACCTATCCCCTGTTGATGGATATTTAGGCTAGTTTTGATTTTTTTTTAATGCAATACTGAGTTTTTAAAAAGGTGAAAATGTCTGCTTTGAAATTGTTTCTTTCACATGCATTAAGTAAATATATACATGTATGATCTATTTTAGTATTTGAGAATTTTACTGCTCCTCTAAATATTTTTCTGTTTTACCTAAATTCAGTAATCCATGATGGTCACACTTTGTGAGTGATGTTCATTAAAGCAATGTCACATTTTGTAATTCTGAGTTTAGATGGTTTATTACTGTAAAACTCATAAAATGCTTGATGTAGTTATAGTAATGATAGACTCTTAACATAATCTCAAAGACTATCTGAAAAGTTGTGCTTGAAGTTACAGTATGTCTAATGATGCCTATGAAATATAAAATATTTGAATTAAAATTTCTGCAGAATATGCATTCTGAGAACGTTAATGTTGGTAGTTGTTAGCCGTCTGTAATTGTATATGTGTGTAATTTACTGCTGTTGTTGCTTTTAGAACCTTTTGCCTAGGATAGCAGCCAAACTTGATGTTGCCCCAATTTCTGACATCATTGCAATCAAGTCTCCTGACACATTTGTGAGAACTATTTATGCAGGTGAGTAACCAAGGAAAGGAATTGATCAACATGTTAATTTTTCATGAATTTTAAAAGCAGAAATTAATTTGAAGGTAGTATTTTAAGCAAGCCATACAGTTGCTTTAAATGGGGCATCTTAAATATTGCTGAGAAAAATCTTACGTTAGACCATGACATGACATTCTGTTTGACGGATCTAGCGCACAGTTCTTTTCCTGCTTGGTGATTCAGTTTACAGAGCGATGAGATTTTTCAGGTCATCAGTAAAAATTAGATTCACTATTCAATACATTTTGTAAGTGGCACCTAGAGAAGCAAAACTTTTCCATTTAAAAAAATAGTATTCTTAATCTTCACTGCTTCTGCTCCATTTCCATCTGCATTAAGAAATTCATTTCAGTATTTCTTTAGTTGATTGCTGCTAAGCACAGTGGTCTCTAGTGGGGCTAGAGAAGGCAGTGGACTCTGTTCTTTCTGACTGAAGTTGTATTTTCAGTGTAATGATCAGTTCTCAAATTAGATCTTTCATCTTTAGTAGAGTTTGAGGGGAAATACTGGTCAGGTTTAGGTCACTCTTACATGATTGCTAATCCATAAGAAATGTCTTAAATTCTTTTAAAATCTTGGCGCATCACACCTCTTGTTTGCTATGCCGTATCGTGTTTTCTTTCTTTTTTAAGAAAAATATCTTATTTATTAGAGAGAGAGAGAGTGCGCGCGCACCTGTGTGCACATGAGCAAGGGAGAGGGGAGGCGGAGGGAAAAGCAAACCACCTGTGAGCAGGGATCCCGGTACTGGGGACCCAGGACCTTGAGACCATGACCTCAGCTGAAGGCAGACACTTAATGACTGAGTCACTCAGGGGCCCCCGCCCTGTCATGTTTTCATTTATTTTCCTCTCTTAGTAAGCCTCGTAGCTGCATTCCTAAGTGTCGCAGTTTATATTCTTGAGTTACCGACTGTGTTTTCAGAGAAGGAAGCTTTTGTTTCTGTCCCTTTTAGAAAGAGTATGCCTCAGTGTGGTTGCCCAGCCTATTCCAGTTTCTTGCTTCCAGGCATGTCAGTCCTTGTCTTGCTTTTAAAACATCCAAGGTTATACAGATAATCCACCGATAAGTTTCTTCAGCGTTATGGTCCTTCTTCCTGTACTTAGTAGACGTGGAAAACAATTGGTTCATAGTTACTTCTTCGTTTTCATGTACGGAATTCTGAACCTCAAAGGATTACTTGCCTTTCATAGGTATTTTTAAAAAAATAAATCGTGTATTTCAGGAAATGCTTTATGTACAGTGAAGTGCGATGAGAAAGTGAAGGTATTTTCTGTCCGAGGAACATCTTTTGAAGCTGCAGCGACAAGTGGAGGTAGTGCCAGTTCAGAAAATGGTGAGCGTCCCTTTGAAATTCGCATTTGTTTTGTTTCTTGTTTTTCAGTTCACTGTTTATATATATATATATATATATATATGGTTAAATTTCTTAAACACTGTCTGAGAGCTCAGTCTGAATAATATTTCCAGGCTTTCCAAAAAGAAGAAATATTTATAATGTGCCTTTTTTATATCATTTTTGGTACTAGTATAGTTGCTTTGATAGGTCAAAGGGGTGTTGCTTTACTTTTTTCTTACTGTTTCATATTAATACTTGAGAGACTCAGGATAATGGCAGAATGTAATTAATAATAGTAAATGTCTAAAGGGTGTTACTCTTTAATATATATAGATACTACATGTGAACCTCATAGAGGGTTATTCCAGTTTTATAGATAGACTCAGAGAGTTAAATGACTTCTCAAAGGTCATAACAGCTAATGAGGTTGGAATCTAATCCCTTCAATTCTTTCCAAAAATCAGAGAGAATGAAATTAGAAGCACAAAAAATTGACAGTAACTAACAAACTTAAATTTCATGGAGTTCTTTATGTGTTTCTTTTAAAAATTGCTATTATTAAATTTTAACTCCTAGTCATTGTTTTGTTATCTGTATCAATGTATGCAGCATCAAGTCCTTCCCCCGTGGGGCTCGCAGAATGGCTTGACCAGAAATTAACAAAAAGTGACCGACCAGAGCTAACTGGTGCCAAAGTGGTGGTATCTGGTGGTAAGTGGAATATTATAATTTATTAATTTTAAAAGATATTATAAACTTAAAATGATGTTATTAGTATTTATTTTAGAGGAGCACAGATTTTTTTCTTTTTTTTCCCCCTAGTTGTAAGAGATAGGTAGGTTTGCAAGTGTTATTCCCATTTTACCACTTAGGAAAGTTGAAGCATGAGCTTGGTAACACACTTTGGGCGTCATTTGCACATCTGTATCACTGGCACCAGGGGGAGTGTGGTACAAGTTATCTCCATAGCTGTATAGAATGGAATTTATGTTTACTTAATTTGTTGTTTTTTTTTTTTTTTCTTCTGTCTTCTTCAATGAGGTCGGGGTTTGAAGAGTGGAGAGAACTTTAAATTGTTATATGATTTGGCAGATCAACTACATGCTGCAGGTAAAGTTATTTTCTTTAGAAAAATACTCCCTTTTTGTTGGAAATATTTTTTATTATTTCATTTATATATAAGTCATTCAAAGCTGCAGATTATTTTGCTTTCTCTGGTTTTCACCATTTCTCTCTGATACGGTTTTTCTTAGTTGCCAAGTAAGTGGTATAGCATTCAGTGTGGAGAGGGTCCTTGTGCTTTTTTTTTATTGTTTATGGGACACTCATTCTTAAATTTGTGAAATCTTTGTTGTTTTTCTATTTATTTATTTAGTTAGTTAGTAGTTAGTTAAAGATTTTATTACTTATTTGACAGAGAGAAAGTGAGAGGATGAGAACAGGGGGAAGAGCAGAGGGAGAAGCAGACTGCCCGATACAGGACTTGATCCCGGGACTCTGGAATCATAACCTCAGTCGAAGGTGGCCACTTAGCTGACTGAGCCATCCAGACACCCCTGTTTTTCCATTAAAACATTTGAAAAAATTTTTAATTTAATTTTTATTTTAAATTTTAAATTTAAATTGTTTAAATTCAGTGCCTACTTTTGATTCAGGAATGCCCTTTTTTTTCCTCATTATTGTGGTCTGATAGCAATCTCATAAAAATATAGATTAATGTTATTTTTAAATTGTAGTTGACCAGTTATAGGAAAGATAGAATGTATTAAAAATGTACTGATGTGGGGCACCTGGGTGGCTCAGTTGATTAAGCGACTGCCTTCGGCTCAGGTCATGATCCCGGAGACCCAGGATTGAGCCCCACATCGGGCTCCCTGCTCGGTGGGAAGCCTGCTTCTCCCTCTCTCACTCTCCCTGCTTGTGTTCCCTCTCTGGTTGTGTTTCTCTTTGTCAAATAAATAAAATCTTTAAAAAAAAAAAATGTACTGATGAGCATGGAATGGTTTTTGAAATTAGAAAATTGAAAATATTTTAGTTTTCAATTAGAGAACTATTGCATGAATATAATCTTTTACAGTGGGATGCCTGGGTAACTCTGTTGGTCAAGTGTCCAACTTTTGATTTTGGCTCAGGTCATGATTTCAGGATTGTGAGATGGAGCCCTAGGTCGGGCTCCACGCTGGGCATAGAGCCTGCTTAAGATTCTCTCTCTCCCCTACTTTTCCCTCTTTCCCTGCTTAGGATTCTCTTTCTCCGTCTCCCACTCCCTCCCCATCTCTCTCTCTCTCTCAAAAAAGTCTCCATTCTTTTCTTTCTTTGCCTTTTTAAGACTTTTATGTATAACTTTCTAGGTTTTTCTTTTCTTTTTTTTTTTTTAAGATTTTATTTATTTATTTGACAGAGAGAAACACAGCTAGAGAGGGAACACAAGCAGGGGGAGTGAGAGAGGGAGAAGCAGGCTTCCCGCCGAGCAGGGAGCCTGATGTGGGGCTCGATCCTGGGTCTCCGGGATCATGACCTGAGCCGAAGGCAGTCGCCTAACCAACTGAGCCACCCAGGCACCCCAAACTTTCTAGGTTTTTCATATGCTTTTATATTCGCTAATACATGTACTCATAGAAACAGTAATGGTTTTGTCTGAATAAGGGCACGATATTGACTCTGTAATCATGGTTTTATTTAAGGGTATTTATTTCATTCATTTATTTTTTGAACAAATATTTATTGAGTGTTATATGTCAGGCATTATTTTAGGAGCTGGGAAATAGCAGTGAGCAAAATAAGCAGTCTTTCCCCTTGTGGAAGTTACATTTATATTTGGGTGAGACTAGTATTAGTTTTCTGTGGCTACTGTAACAAATTGCTGTAAACTCTGTGGCTTAAAACAACAGAAAATTACTCTAGATACTTCTAGATGTAGAAGTATATTGTCTAGATGTAGAAGTATGTTGTCTAGATGCCAGAAGTATGTTGTCTAGATGCCAGAAGTATGTTGTCTAGATGTAGAAGTATGTTGTCTAGATGCCAGAAGTATGTTGAAATCATGGTGTTGGCAGGACTGCACTCAGAGCAAATCTGTTCATTTCCAGTTTTTAGAGGTTCTCCAACGTTCCTGGGCATGTGGCTACATCAGTCCAGTCTCTGCCTCTGTCTTCAAATCACCTTCTTCTCTGTTTATCTGTATCAAACCTCCGTCTGTATCCCTTTTATAAGGATGCATATAATGATGTTTAAGGGACCACCTAGATAATTCAGGATAAGCACCCTCTCTTAAGATCCTGCATATCATATCGCCATGTTGGTAATACAGGGGATTAGAAAGTGAATATATCTTTGGAGGGGCCATTTTTCTGCCTACCACAGACACTAAATACAGTAAATTAGTATATAATAGGATGTTAGAGGGTAATAAATGCTGTGAAAAGGAGAAGGAGTTTAGAGGGGAAAGTTGTCAGTTTTAAGTAAGATGGTCAGAAGAGGCATTAATAAGGAGACATCTGAACAAAGTTTTGTGGGTTGTTTTTTGTTTTTTTTTAAGATTTTATTTACTTGTCAGGGAGAGAGATAGCGAGAGAGGGAACACAAGCAGGAGGAGTGGGAGAGGGAGAAGCAAGCCTCCCGCTGAGCAGGTTCCCAGGACCCTGGGAATATGACCTGAGCTGAAGGCAGACGTTTGACGACTAAGCCACCCAGGCGTCCCTGAACAAAAGTTTGATGGAAGTGAGGGCAAACTATGAGACCATCTGAGAGAGAGATGTTTCAGGTAGCCGGACCCGTGAAGTACAAAGGGTCCAGCTAAGGGAGAAGCGTGTCTGGTTTATGTGATGACTAGCAGGGGGGCCAGTGTGGCTGGAATGGAAACTGCAAAAAGGGAGAGTAGTAAGAGATAAGACTGGGAGTAATAGACCAATCCACAGAGGGTATTATGTGCCTTAATAAAGAGATTGCTTTTCTCTGGATGAAATAGGAAACCATCGAAAGGTTTGAGTAGAAGAGTCACATGACCTGACACTGTAGCTACAGTTTTGAGCATAGATATGTGTAGAGGGATAAGTGCATTAAGATGGAGATCAGTCGGCAGTTTTAATCATTCAGGTGAGAGATACTGTGGTTTGGATCAGGTTAGTAGCAGTAGACGTGGCGGAGAAATGGTTTTAGGATATACAGTTCTTTACCAGAAGCTGGAATTTCTTGACAGATTGGGTATATGTATTATGAGAGAGAGTTTTTATCTGGTAGTTGGTAGAACGAAGTTACCATTAGCTGAGACAATAAAGACCCCAAGTGACACAGTTTCCAGGGGGAGATCAGGAATTCTATTTTGGGCATATTAAGTTTTGAGCTAACAATGAACAAACAAGTAGAAATGTCAATTAAACTGGTGGTATAGGAATGTGGAGTTCGTTGGAGAAGTTTGGGCTGAAGTATAAATTTGGGAATCAGTTGCATTTAGATGGTATTTAAAGCCATGAAACTGGATGACATCAGCAAGGGGGTGAGTGTATTAGTCCCAGCATTAAGCCCTAGACACTGTAAAATTAAAAGGTAGGGAAGAAGAAGGGAAAGAAGGCCAGAAGGAGTAGGAAGTAAAGCAGCAAAACCAGGACAGAGGAATCCAAGTGAAGTGTTTTAGTCAGGTATTATAATAGGTCAAGAAAGATGAGGACTGAGAGTGACTGATTTAGCCACTTAGAGGTCGTTGGTGACTTTGAGCATTTTTAGTGGAGTAGTGGGGTCAAAAACCTGAGTGGAATGGATT
>PITA01000689.1:0-49107 GCA_004023965.1 Spilogale gracilis | reverse complement strand
CTATATTTTGCTTTGGCGAGAAAGCCGAGAAATGAATAGTATTTGGGGGGGATTGGACCAACAGAGGAATGTTTTAAAGAGGGGAACGAATAATAGTGTGCTTCTGTGCTGATGGGAGCGCTCCAGTTGAGAGGGAAAAATTAATCATGCAGGAGAGGGAGGGGAGTTGCTGGAGTGATGTCCTCAGTAGGTAGAAAAGAATATGGACATAGCTCTAGGTTGATGGGTATCTGTTAGTTAAAGCATGTAGAAGTTCACTTGTGATGATACAGGGGTTTTTTTTGTTTTCAAAGATTTTATTTATTTGGCAGAGAGACGCAGCGAGATAGGGAACACAAGCAGGGGGAGTGAGAGCGCGTGAAGCAGGCTTCCTTATGAGCAGGGAGCCCGATGTGGGGCTCCATCCCTGGACCCCATGATCATGACCTGAGCCGAAGGCAGGTGCTTAACGACTGAGCCACCCAGGCTCCCGATGATATCAGTTTCTTAAGTGAAATAGAAAGCAAGGTCATTGGTTGAGAATGAGGATGGTAAAGAGTATTGGACATTTGACGAGAGAAGAAAAGATAAGAAATTATAGCTTAGCAAACAGAGAATTAAGGCCTATTTATTTAAAGTAAAGTCTTTTCACACATCTTAGTGTTGGTCTTTTTCTCCAGTTATGCTGAACTATAGGAGGACAGGTATGGAAAATGTGGAGCGGTTGTTTATCTGTTAACTGTTGTTAATCTGGAGATGGAGATTTTTCCAGTTGAGTGTGATCTCCAGTGCGAAGAGATTGAAGGCATATGCAATGACGTGATTAGAGTCATTGATCATAGAATTTAAGCTAGGTTAAAGAGGAGACAACATAGTGGGAGACAGGTTTGGCAAATAGAGATGTAGATCCCAGTGAGGTCAGAGGATTATTGGAGCTGGGTGTGAAGGGGGTCAGCCAGAAAGAGTAGGTCACAGAGAGACATTGGAAATGGAGATTGTCAAGGGATATTGGTATTGGAAAGGTTGGGAATATGACCACGGGTGTAGCTGAAGACACAGATGATTGGAGAAGGGTTTAAGGAACCCAGAGGCCCGGTGTTGAGCTCTCTGAGAATTAAGACTAATACTGGAGAAAGTGGCAGTGGTCCAGAAGCTAAAAATCATTGAGAAATGAAGGGTATCGGACTTGTGGTGAATAGCCGACATAGCAGTAAATGGGCGACATGATCTGGTGACATGAGATTCAAAGCTGAAGACTTTTAAGGAGGAAGGAGGGAGAACTTTCTTAAGGTGTCAGTGAAGAGTCCCACCTCCAGGCGCAGTGGTATGAAGATGGTGGCAGACAGAACAACATCTGCTGGAGGAGACTGCAGGGGAATCGTTGTCCTCAGGGAGCATCTAGACAAATGGGAAGGTGGGTGTAGATTAGGGAGTAAGGAGGGCATTACGGAGATAGATTAGTGTGTGAATTATGAAGGATAACCTTTGAGTCTGGGCTTTGTTGTAGTGACCGAAGTAAGTAAAGGGCAGTATGTGACCAGTCCTCACTCAGGTTGTGTTGAGACCGTGTGCGTTAGGAGGTGGTGAGGAGTACTGTCTGTGCTTTCCTTTTGTCCTCTCTAGATGAAGGTGAGAGGACCAGAGGCTCATTCTGGACCCCTGCTGTGAGAGGGGTGACTTTACTCCAAGTACAGAGCACCTCGTTGACTCCTGCTGAAGGAGGGTGAAAGGCTACTTAACTTCTCAAATTTTTTAGATAGCTTAAAACTTATCTTGTGTTATGTGTAACTTGTCTTCAAAAGTTATGAAGTTATTGCATTAAGGAGTATTATATAATGGTGTGCCAAACGGATTATAATGTATGTTTTATGAATGCCTAGATGACTTTTTCATAAAGCAAACAGAGGACTCCAGTCAAATTTAAAATTTTAAGTCCTTGGGTATAACTCGAAGGCCTTTCTTGAACTTTTGTGTCTAAAATGCACGCATACTTCATTTTAGAATTCTTGATGAGTGATAAGGGGATTTTTTTTAAACAAGGTCTTTATAAAGTAAATTTGTAATTGTACTTATCAGTGTCTTTTTATACAGTTATTAGTGAATATCCCAACCAGCTGATGAATAGAGCTTTAAAAAAATGACCAATATGTTTTCCCCTTTAGTTGGTGCTTCTCGCGCTGCTGTTGATGCTGGCTTTGTTCCCAATGACATGCAAGTCGGACAGACGGGAAAAATAGTAGCACCAGTGAGTATTGAAATAAAATACACGATGCAACATTCTGTGGGGATAAAAAGTATGTGTGCCTATGTGTGTGTGTGTTTTATATATATATTTGTTGAATAACCATGTCAGATAATTTTCAGTTTATCTAAGCAGTTAACCATTACAGTGGTGAACGTGTCCTCACAAGGTCTGTGGATTTCTTGATCTCCGTAAAATGCTTAGCAGTTCTTAAATCCAGCATTGTCTTTCAGACTTTTTTTTTTTTTAAGTTTTTATTTAAATTCCGGTGTCTTGGGGTACCTGGGTGGCTCAGTTGGTTAAGTGTCTGACTCTTGATTTCAGCTCAGGTCATGATCTCAGGGTTGTGACTCGAGCCCCATGTCAGGCTCTGTGCTGGGCCTGCAGTGTGCTTGGCTTCTCTCCCTCCCTCTCTCTGCTATTCCGCACCCTCTCTCCCCTTCTCTTTAAAAAAAAATTCCAGTGTCCTTCAGATTTTTTTTTTTTAAGGATTTTATTTCTTTATTTGGCAGAACAAGAGAGACAGCGAGAGAGGGAACACAAGCAGGGGGAGTGGGAGAGGGAGAAGTAGGCTTCCCACTGAGCAGGGAGCCTGAGCAGGGAGCCCCAGGCGAGGCGGCTCGATTCAGGGACCCTGGGAGCACGACCTGAGCCAAAGTCAGAAGCTTAACGATTGCGCCACCTAGGCGCCACTCACGCAAAATCTTTAAAAAAAAAATTCGCTTCGTGACACTAAATATAAAATTGGTGAAAATAACATTTTATTAGTAAATGGATTTTTATAAGTTCATATTAACATTTATTTACCATAAAGCCTATTCATTATTAATAAAAACTGTATTAATAAACACAATCTTGAAATCAGGAGCTATGAATAATAGTGAATAATAGTCATCCCGAACACCTACTTTATCTCTCTTATTTTATCTAGCTGCGTGAAATTCAGAAAATTCTGATCGGTTTAGTTAAGTGATACTCAAGTAATTTTCAGTTAAACCTATCCAAAACTTAAAAAAATAAATACTTTGGTTTAAAAGTTCAGTCACTAACCGTATCTAATGATTGTTCACATTATATGAGTAGACCTCTTCAGGCTTGAATTTACAAAGGATCAGACCCACAATGTTCCTAATTAATACTACTTCTACAAGAAATTCAGAATGCACTGAGGTGGCAGACAAACTTTTATTTAGTTTGACTGAACGACAACACTTGTTAAGTAGAATATCTGAATAATGGAATGACCAGTGGCATCCTTATTTATATTGAAAATAAATGCCATACAGTCAGTCAGCTTTCTTCAACATTGCCATTGTGAATATAGAATTATTTAAATTTTTTCATAAGGAATTTAAATATATCGAACACTTTAAAGACTTTATTTAACATAAATCATATAATCCCCAGAGATTCTGATTTATTAACTCTGAGTCAGGCCTGGTCATGTATATACATATGTATTTGCATGTGTGTGTGTGCTTACATGTATGTGTTTAAGCTTTAAAACTTTTGAAACAATCTAGGGGTGCCTGGGTGGCTCAGTTTAAACATTCTAGCTCTTGGTTTGGGCGCGGGTCGTGATCTCAGAGTAGTGAGATCAAGTACCTCGTTGGGCTCTGCCCTGAGCATGGAACCTTCTTAAGGTTCTGTCCCTCTCCCTCTGCCGTTCCCCCGTCTGCTCATGCTTGTATGCATGCTCATTCTCTCTCCTAAAAAATTCCCCCCAAAACCTTTTTGAAACAATCTCAAGTGTACAGAAAACTTGTGAGTACAAACCAAAAACCTTCATTTTTGTGGACCATTTGAAAGTAAGTTGCTGAGATGATACTCCATCGTTCCCAGATATATTATGTAGAACATTCTCCTACATAACCACCATACAGTTTTTAAAATCAGGACATTACAATTGATACATTAATTCCATCTTATCCTCAGATCCCATTCAGGTTTTGCCGGTTGTCCTGTAATGTCCTTTGTAGCAAAAGGCTTTAGCTCAGAACCACATGATGCCTATAGTTGT
Organism: Spilogale gracilis; assembly: GCA_004023965.1. NCBI lineage: Eukaryota > Metazoa > Chordata > Mammalia > Carnivora > Mephitidae > Spilogale > Spilogale gracilis. The sequence goes on along the minus strand of PITA01000689.1, from coordinate 44,866 downwards.
CATTTATCCTTCCATCTTAAACAGTTCCCGTCTTACCTTGACTTTCATGACCTTGGCACTTGTGACTATTATAGGATAGCTATTTTGAAGAGTAGAATGTCCCTCAGATTAGGTTTGTCTTGTTTCCTCACAATTCAGTTTAGGTTATTTATCTTTGATAGGATTTTCACAAAAGTGGTATTTCTTCCTATCAGATGGTACACGATCTCATTTTGTCTTGTTACTAATGATTTTCACTTTGATCTTTTCATTAAGGTGATATCTGTGAAATCTCTCTGCTGTAAAGTTACTTTTCCCTTTGCTGTAAGCAGCAAGAACTGATGTAGAAGGTACAGGGGTCAAGAAACTTTATCTGTAAACAGTAATATAGCAAATATTTTTTGTTTTATGGGCTATAGAATGCACAGCTATAAACAAATAAGTAAATGAGTGAGATACGTAAGTAAGTGAATGAGCATGGCTCTATACCGATAAAACTTTATGTACGAAAACAGGCAGTAGTCCAGATTTGTCCTGTTGGACATTTATAGAACAGTGTGTTTCACATATTTTACATGTATATTTAAATACTTTCTGTCGGTCTGTCATCAAGATCACTGACTCTTCCATAATTTCAAATTTGCTGTTAAAACCATCTAGAGAATTTCTTATTTCAGGTTTTTTTTTCAGTTCTAGATTTGCATTTGGTTCTTTTTATAATTTAATTTCTCTCTTGAGATTTCTTATTTGTGTAGTCATTGCAGTTAGCTTTTCTGTTATGTTGTTGGTCATACTTACAGTAACTGCTTTAAAATCCTTGAAATAATCCTGGGTTATTTCAAGGTTGATCTCCTTTAATTGTATTTTCACATTTTCCCATTTCATTATATGTGTGTACATTGCTTCTCAAATTTTTTGTCTTAGGATTCCTTCTCAAGATTGAGGGCTGTCAAAGAGCTTTTGTTTATGTGGGTCATATCTATTGAATACTTTCTGTATCAGACATTCAAATTGAGAAAAAGTTTAAATATTTTTACTCAAAAATAACAAAACCATTTTTCTTAATATAAATAACATTTTGATGAAAATGTCTTCTAAAACAAAGATGATTTTAATGGGAATAGTTTCGTTGCTTTACATTTTTGGCTTCATAGTTGGCTTAATAGAAAATTACTAGATTCTTACTTCAGCTTCCACTGTGTTTTCTTATATTAGTTTGATTAAAACACATGAAGAAAATCTACCATCACACAGACATATCGTTGGGAAGAAAGGAGTATTTTAATAGCCTCTTCAGAAAATATCTTTCTTTTACTTTTACATTATAGCAAAACTTGACAATAGTAGTTTCCTTTTTTTTTTTTAATATTTATTTATTTGAGACAGAGCAGTCAGGAGGGGCAGAGGGAGAGGGAGACAAGCAGACCACCTGCTGAGTGGGGAACCTAATGTGGGGCTTGATCCCCGGATCCTGAGATATGACCTGAGGCAAAATCAAGAGTTGGACACATAACTAACTGAACCACCCAGATGCCCCAACAAGTAGTGATTTCTTAAAGGTTATTTGCAGTGTGGAATGTGAAGCCATATCAATGACCTTTTCATACTTTTATATTAAAATCCATTGGTCTATATTGCACTTTGAATGGATCTTTTACCATCTTGTACATCATGCCTTGGTCATTTAGAAAAAGACATTTTATTGTGCTTCTCTTGTACTTCACATATATTCTGACTTTTTTTTTTTTATTTATTAAATAAATTAATGGTTTTGGGCAACCCTGCATTGAGGGTTGCTCACTTTGTGTCTCTGTGTCATATTTTGGTAATTCTTGCAATAGTTTCAAGTTTTCCATTATTATTATATTTGTTATGGTGATATGTGATCAGAGATCTTTGATGTTACTATTGTAATTGTTTTCAGGCACCATGAACCTCACCTGTATAAGGCAGTTAATTTAATCAATCAATGTTGTATGTGTTGTGACTCTTTCACTGACTAGCTCTTACCCCATCTATCTCCCTCTCCTTAAGTCTCCCTATTTTTTGAGACACAACAATACTGAAATCAGGCCAATTAATAACTCCCTCAATGGCCTCTTCAGTGTTCAAGTGAAAGGAAAATTTGCCTATCTCTCACTTTAAATCAAAAGCTAGAACTGATTAAGCTACGTGAAGAAGGCATGTTGAAAGTTGAGACAGGGCAAAAGCTAGGCCTTTTGTGCCCAGCAGTTAGCCAAGTGTTAAATGAAGAGGAGTTCCTAGGAAAGTAAAAGAGCTACTTCAGTAAACAGATGAACAGGAATGTTGAAACGGCCTTATTGCTGATATAGAGAAGGTTTTAGTGGTCTGAATAGAAGATCAAACTAGCCACAACATTCCTGTAAGCCATTTACTCCAGAGCAGTTCTCTTCAGCACAGATCTCTTCAGTTCTCTGAATCCTGAGAGGTGAAGTATCAGCAGAAGAAAAGTTTGAAGCCAGCAGAAGTTGGTTTATGAAGTTTAAGGAAGGAAGCTGTCTCCATAACATAAAAGTACAAGGTGAAGCAGCAAGAACTGATGTAGAAGGTACAGCAGGTTATCCAGAAGAACTAGCTAAGATAATTAATGAAGGTGGCTACACGAAGTAGATTTTCAAAATAGAACTGTTTTTTTTATTGAAAGAAGATGCCATCTAGGACTCCATTGCTAGAGAGGGAAAATCTCCATGCCTGGCTTTAAGGGCAGGCTGACTCTCTTGTTAGGGGCTAATGCAGATAGTGACTTTAAGCTGAAGTCAGTGCTCATTTACCATTCTGAATATCCTAGGGCCCTTAAAAATGATGTGAACTCTATTTTCCCTGCTCTATAAATGGATCAAGAAAGCCTGGATGATAGCACATTTGTTTACAATATGATTTCCTGAAATTTTAAGCCTCCTGTGGAGACCTCAGGGAAAAAAAATGATTTCTTTCAAATATTACTGTTGATCGACAATGCACCTGGTCATGCAAGAGTTCTGACAGAGATGTCCAAGGTGAATGTTGTTTTCAGGTGTGCTAATAACACAGGCATCCATTCGGTAGCCCATGGATCAAGGAGTCACTCTGACTTTCAAGTCTTATTGTTTAGGAAATACATTTTGTAAGGTTCTAAGTGCTATAGATAGTGATTCTTCTGATGGATCTGGGGAAAGTAAATTGAAAGCCTTCCAGAGAGGATTCACCATTGTAGATGCCATTAAGAATATTCATGATTCATGGAAGAGGTCAAAATAGCAACATTAATGGGATTTTAGAGGAAGTGGATTCCAGCCCTCATGGAGGACTTCCGCAGAGTTCAGGACTTGAGTAGAGGAAGTAACTGCAGGTTTGGTGGAAATAGCAAGAGAACCAGAATTAGAAGTGCAGCCTGAGGGTGGGACTGAGTTGTGACAGTCGCATGATAGAACACTAATGGATGAGGAGTTGCTTCTTACGGGTGAGCCAAGGTGATTCTTGAGACGGAAACTGCTCCTGGTGAAGATGCTGTGAAGATGATTGACAACAGAAGATTTAGGATATGACATAGAGTTAGTTGATAATGAATTTTGATAGAAGTTGGTACTGTGGATAAAATCAGAAAGCATCACGTGCTGTAGAGAAATTGTTCGTGAAAAGAAGAGTCACCTGATGTGACAAGCTGTGCTGTTGTCTTATTTTAAGAACTTGCCACAACCACCCCAGCCTTCAGCAACCACCACTCCGATCAGTCAGCAGCATCAACATGAAGCGACCCTCTACTAGCAATAAGATTATGACTTATGAAAAGCTCACAGGATGGTTAGTATTTTTTAGCAGTAAAGTACTTTTAAATAAAGGTATGTACATTATTTTGTTAGACATAGTGTTATTGCACACTTAATAGACTATAGTATAGGGTGAACATGTACTAGAAAACCAAAAAATTAATTTGACGTGCTTTACTGTGATATTTGCTTGATTATGGTGGTCTTGAACTGAACCCACAACTCTCCTAAATGTTGACACATATTATCAATATCAAAAAGTCAGGTTCATTAATATCACCACTCATTTCATTAGAAGAGTCTTTAAAGCTCATTTTTATGGATATAAGGTTTTTTTTTAGAATTGGTGCTATATGTAAACAATGAATCTTAGAAAACTACATCAAATACTAATGACTGTATGGTGACTTAACATAATAAAAAATATTAAAAAATAGAATTCTAATTATCACAAGCTCAAATTTTGGGGCACCTGTGTGGCTCAGTCAGTAGGCATCTGCCTTTGGCTCAGGTCATGATCCTAGGGTGCTGGGATTGAGCGCTGCATCAGGCTTCTTTGGGAGGCCTGCTTCTCCTTTTCCAAACTCTACCTGCTTGTGTTCCCTCTCTTGCCGTGTCTCAAATAAATAAAATCCTAAAAATAAAGAAATAAAAACAAAAGGTCGATTTTGTCATTGGCAAAAACTTTTAAGTTGTTTTCTTAGCTCATTTTATTTCAGTAAAATGTCTGCTAAAACATCAAATATCTGCCACTTGTTCTTTGAAGTAAAAATGTTATTCCCTAAAAAAGGCAGCTGATTCAGCTTGTAACTCAAGCCCTCACCCAAGTGATGTTCCTCATGACAGTTACTGTGCTTTGATACATAGTGTACTTCACAGTTTATAATACAGAATACTAGAAAGTGTGTACTCAAAGGTCAAGTTTTAATAAAACTAATAATCTGTACTGCTTCATGAAGAACAATCTTAAATGAAACCAGCTTTTTATTTTCAGGGTTTTTTTAACTGAGCGTGTGGCCTTGAAGAATGTAATGACAACTAGTTCAGTTTGGTGCAGCTGGGCTAATGCCCACGGTAGTTTTACCCACTATTGGTTTTTTGTATCATCAGTGCAAAGGTCAATATCGTTTTTCCAGGATACATAACGATTCAAAAAAGTTATTTAATCCTGAGTATCTGTTTCAGCACCATTGCCAAGCATTCACATAAAGAATTCTTCAGTGATTAGTTGGTATTGATTCTGGGCAAATATAACTAAAGCACAAAACACAAAACACAACTGGAACTCCAAACTGTCTTCTCTTTTAGTACTAGCCAGGCAGCTGAGAAGCCACCTTGCACATCTCTAAACACAGGGGTCACCAAAGTTTTAAACTGAGTATGTATGTAGAGTTTGTGGTTCTCTCTCTCTGGAATGTTTTCCTTCCTTTCCAGCTGTTGTGGCAGCCACAGATGGTTTGTGTGTTTCCTTGACTAATAAGACCGCAGGTTTCTCTCCAAAGTGATTGCTTTCTGATTGGCTTTTATCCCCTGTGGGAAATCTGCAAATGCCCCAAGGGAGAAAGGAGTGGTGGAAGGTAGACTCCTCTTGTTGTGCTTCCTCCCCTGCAGTGTTTGGCTATCTTAAATGCTGCTTGTCTTGGTTGATCTCCAAAGTATTTACATAGTTGCTGTCTGTATTTTAACAAGGTTTCATGATTTTTCTCTGCAGGAAGGTTTATTTAGTCTGATAACAAGCAGTTCCCTCAGGAAGATGTGCAGGAGTCCTAAGGCCCAGAATCAAATGGATTACTATGCATGTACTCTGATGACTACAGAATTAGATTATGATCTTCCTAAATAATATTTTAATTAATGCTACTTAATATTGCATTAGGTTTTGTTAGGCATATCCCACTGTTGGCATGTGTTACCCTTGTGGACACCTAAACTTCTCCTTCACCTATATTGTCTTATTTATTTTTTAGATTTTATTTAATTTATTTGACAGAGAAACACAGCTAGAGAAGAACACAAGCAGGGGGAGTGAGAGAGGGAGAAGCAGGCTTCCCGCCGAGCACAGAGCCTGTTGCAGGTCTCAATCCTGGGACTCAGTCCTGGGACTCCAGGATCATAAACTGAGCTGAGGCAGCCGCTTAACAACTGAGCAACCCAGGCACCCCACCTATATCATCTATTAAACCATGTCTCTCCTGTCTCATAATAATGAAGTGTTCTTTGTATTTAAAGCTGAACACTGTTATTAAATTTGGGTTTTTGTTCTCCACCATTGAAACCTCTTGAATCTTTTGAAGATTTTTTCTGTTCACATTCTTCTCAACTTTATATCCTTTGAAGATCTTTTGTTCTATTTTGTTGCCATTTGGTAATAGCTATGGGAAGCGTCACTGTGGTTCTTTCTGATGAAAAGTAAAAAGTTTCCTATTCAAGTAAGTGGACACAAAGGCAAATTTTGTTGTCCTCGCAAAACAGTTTTAGTACTCATTGAGAAAAATAGGAAAACATAATATCCTAAAGATGGCATGAATTTTGTTATACTTTTAAATACATTTGTATCATTCACAGCAGTTTCCACCTACATATGGAAGATTATTGAACATACATAGAGAAAACAGTGCCTGGTATGTTTATGGATTCATGTTCCCGCCAAGAATTCAGACCTAGTGATGGGCAACCACTAATCTATAGCTTATTATTGTTGCAACAAATTCTTCTTTATTAATCTTTATTTTTAATTAACTTCTTGTCTGGAAATAATGTCAAACTTATAAAAAGTTGAAAATTAAAAATTGTAAAGTTTGTATGTGTATACACACACGGTTTTTTTTTTCCTGAGCATATGATAGTAACATCATGACCTCTAAACACTTTAGTGTGTATTTCTTTTATTAATTAATTTGAGAGAGAGAGCAAGCAAAGGTGGATGAGAGGGAGAATCTTAAGCAGACTCCCCACTGAGTGCGGAGACCAGTGTGGGGCACAATGTATGTATTTATTTATTTATTCCTTCCTTCCTTCCTTTCTTTCCTTTCTTTCTTTTTTTTAAAGATTTTATTTATTTGACAGAGAGAAACACAGCCAGAGAGGGAACATAAGCAGGGGGAGTGAGAGAGGGAGAAGCAGGTTCCCGTCGAGCAGGGAGCCCGATGTGGGGCTCGATCCTGGGTCTCCGGGATCATGACCTGAGCCGAAGGCAGTCGCTCAACCAACTGAGCCACCCAGGCGCCCCGGAGCACAATTTCATACCACATGAGATCATGACCTGAGCCGAAATCATGAGTCAGATGCTTAACCGACTGAGCCACCCAGGTGCCCTCTTAGTGTGCTAAGAACAGAAGTATTCTTTTATACAGCCAAAGTACACTTACACTCTGTATTTGGATTTTGTCAACTTAATTCTAGTTTGTTTTCCATATTCTAATGGGATATTCCAGTTTTACCATTTGGTTTTGTAATGCTCATTGTAGTATTGTCCCATCTCTATCAGAGCCTAGGCCAGGGTCAGGTATTGCCTTTAGTTATCCTAGGTCTTTAACCTGTAGTCTCATGGTTGTAGTAAGGAGTGACTCTTCCTTCTTATTTAACCCCAGTCTTAGGCAGGCCTTCTGTACCCTTCTTAGTGTTCCTATTCCTATTTTCCACCCCCCTACCTGTAGTAACCAAACTGCCTATGTCTCTTTAGGGGAGGCACTGCGTGACAGTTTGGTCTTGAGAAAACTCAGATGGAAGATAAAGGTTGGAAATATGTTAGGGCTAGGAGAAAGGTTTTAAAGAAAATAAATTTCATACCATTCTATCCATTTGCCAGATCTAGTCTGCAAATTTGGCACTGAGTTTTCTAGAACTTTTAGAAAAAGTTCATGTTGAGAAATAAGATCAGTGTCCTGATTTACAATATCCCTAAAGTAAAAACAAACTGATTGCACATGGGAAGCATAATTCGGCCTGGTATCAAGATCAGAGAGAGAGATTTATCCCTTGAGCCCTTATAAAGAGGACACTATTGATTAACATCCTCAACAATATCTTCACCATAAATAGGATAGTGGTTTCATGAGGCTGTTGTTTTTTGTTTTTTTTTTTTTTTAATGTCCCTCAATGTCAGCCGGTTGCCTAATATTTAAATGCATTTCCATAAGGAGCCAAAATTATTTGGTTTGGAGCTTGCTGCTTTGACTTTTCCAGGATAAAATTTCAAAGTAGTACTGACTTAGTTGTGGAACCCTTCTTCAGGTGCATGCTGTCAGGAAGCCCTCTAGGTGATAGGAAAAGGACTCGCAGTGGAGTGCTGTGACCTCCAGTGCCACTGCCGTAGCTCTTTTCTTTCTCATTTTTGTGAAAGAGTCTGTTGGCCCCTCTGCAGAACGACTAGAGCCCTGAGCACATTTTAAAAACCACTGGTGGATTGCATTGCTTCACTCCTCCCCCAATAGATCTTGTGAACTGAATTTTCAGTTTGTCCTGTTAGTGTGTGTGTGTGTGTGTGTGTGTGTGTGTGTATCAACATTATCTTAAATTGTACCAGTTTTTAAAAACTCCCTATTTAGTACTGTTTCCCTTACTCTCAGGCACTGATCTTTCCTTCTGCTTCACAAGTCAACTTACTCTTCTCTTTTTAAGAGCAAAGCAATACAACTTAACCTATACACATCAAAGAAAGAGGTGAGCCTTTTTTAATTTAATGCTCTTCTCTCTACCTGTGTCCTTGGATCCCATTACTTCCCACCTCCTTTGTAACAGTATTCCATTATTTGCCCCCGTGTTCTGGGTTCAGAACCTCTCCCTCTCTACTGGCTCCTTTTTTTTTCTTTTTTAAATATAATCTTAAAAAAGAAAACTCTTGGGGGACCTGGGTGGCTCAGTTGGTTAAGCGACTGCCTTCGGCTCAGGTCATGATCCTGGAGATCTGGGATCGAGCCCCACATCAGGCTCCCTGCTCAGCGGGAAGCCTGCTTCTCCCTCTCTCATTCCCCCTGCTTGTGTTCCCTCTCTGGCTGTGTTTCTCTCTGTCAAATAAATAAATAAAATAATTTTAAAAAAGAAAACTCTTTGTCTATCCAGCAGCCTCTTTTCCTTACTAGCTACCTCCCTTTTCATATCTCTTGGAAGGCTAATCTTCTTTTCTATTTATTAAAAAAAAAAATACAGTACACACCTTTGCTTTTATTTACTACCAACTTTAAGAAAAAATATAATACAGTTGAAAGCCCCATGTGCTTTAATAAATATCCTTCCTTTCCCTCAAAAGTAACCATTACCTAAATTTGGTGAAATCTTTTTTTTTTTTTTTTTTAAGATTTTATTTATTCACTTGACAGAAGGAAACATAGCTAGAAAGGGAATACAAGCAGGAGGAATGAGAGAGGGTGAAGCAGGCTTCCTAATGAGCGGGAGCCCAAAGTGGGGCGAACCCTGGACTCCAGGATCATGACCGGAGCTGAAGCAGACGCTCAACAACTGAGCCCCCCCCGGCGCCCCGGAGGATTTCAGTGCACCTCACTTTCACTGTATTTCTGCAGTTCCCTAAGCCGTATAGAGCTGAATTTTTCAACCTGATTACCATGAATGATTTACAAGTGTGTCGAGATGATGATCCTCTCAGCCTTTGGAACGTAATAAAACAGTATTATTATGACTAGTTAGTTCACCTCGCCCAGGGAACCACACACATGCTACCATTGTCTGTGTTCCATGATACAAAAAAAATTGGGAAACCCTGATAGGTAACATTGTTTTGTATACATTTTTGAAACTTTATAGCAACAGCATACTGTATGTGTTCATGTTTCTTAGTCTAATGTTTGTGAGATTCATCCATTTTAATTCAGGTAGCAGTTTTCCATTTGTGTTTCATTCATGTATGGTATCCTATTATATAAATATGTCACATTCACCCATTTTCCTAATGATGCTTATTTAGGTAGTCTGTAATTCCTGCTGTTACAAATAATGTTACTTGAAGATTCTTATGTCTCATTGTATGTTACTGTTTTCCCCTAGGGAAGTATGCCTGAAAGTGAAACTGCTCACTTACAGGAAATGTTCAGCTTACCAGATGTTGATGAAGGGTCAGCCAAATAGCTACTTATATTTACCTGCAGTTTCTAGAACTTAACCTTTACTCTCATCCGCTTTGAACTTTGGTGTTTTTGGTCTTTTGAAGTTCTGCCGCTCTGGAGCTAGCAGTGACAGTTGCCTGACCAGGTGAATACATGTAATGCCACAGAATTGCACTTAACAGTGATAAAAATGGTATATTTTATGTTATGTATATTTGCCACAGTTTTTTCTTTTTTTTTTAAGATTTTATGTATCTGACAGAGAGAGAGAGAGATGACAAGTAGGCAGAGTGGCAGGCAGAAGGAAAGGGAGACGCAAGGTCTCTGCTGAGCAGGGAGCCCGACGTGGGGCTGGAGCCAAGGACCCCGGCCGGGTTCCTGTCCTGAGCGCAAGGCAGTGGTTTCAGCGACGGAGGCACCCAGGGCCCTGCCACAGTTTAAAAAAAAATAAAAATAAAAATAAAGCTTTACTAGTCTGATGGGCACGAAATCTCACTGTTTTTTATTTGCTTTTCCTTGATTATTAGGCATCTTTATATCCTAAATGGGTTTTTTGGTTTGTTTTGTTATTATTTTTAGATTTTATTTATTTGACAGAGTCTGGGCGGGTGGGCGCGCGCTTGCACAATCGGGGAGCGGCCGGCAGATGGAGAAGCAGGCTTCCTGGCTAAGCTGGGAGCCTGATGTGGGTCTCGACCCCAGGACCCTGAGCCTCCCAGGCATCCCAAATGTCTGTTAATGATTTTTTCCCCTCTGAATTTCCTGTTCATATGTTTTTGCCCACTTCTCTGTTGAATTTTTTTTCTTATCAGTTCTTGGAAGTTTTTAATATGTTTTGGGTACTAGTCTTTTGTTGGTTATATGTGTTGCATAAATTTTCTTGCAGTTCTTAGCTTTCTTTTTTGAAAAAATTATGTCTTTTGATAAACAGCTTAATGTGGTTGAACTTATTTTTTTCCTTTTTAGTATCTACCTAGTAGTACTAGTATCTTTAGTCTGTGTGTTAAGAAATCTTTCCTAAGACAGGGTCATAACGATATTCACCTGTTTTTTCCTAAAACTTTTATTTTTTTAAGATTTTATTTCTTTTTGAGAGAGTGAGTGAGCATGAGCGGAACAGGTTGTGGGGGATGGGGCAGAGGGAGAAGCAGACTCCCCACTGATTGGGGAGCCCAACGTAGGACTCTATCCCAGGACCCTGGGATCATGACCTAAGTTGAAGGCAGACCTTTAGCTGACTAAACTACCCAGATGCCCTTTTTTCCCTAAAACTTGCAAAGTCTGTTTTTCACATTTTGGTTTTTAATCTACTTGATTTGTTTATGTTTGGTATGAAGTAGGTTTTCAGTTTTATCTTCATGTAACTAATCTTCGATAACACATTTTCTTTCTCCACTGTCTCTAGAGTCACCTTATATATGTTTATATACATGCACAAGTCTATTTCTGGGCACTCTGTTTTGCCCTGTCAATCAGTTGTTTGTCGTTGTATCAGTACTCCACCTAAAGCTATAATAATAAAATTGTCTAGTTGGGCAATCCCCTCTCCCCTGTTCTCCAAAATTGTTAGCTGTTCTTGGCTCTCAGCCTTTCTCTTGCAGTTTTAGAGTTAGTTTATCAAACTCCACGGTTGAAGTTTTGCTTGGAAATGTAGGTTTATCTTATCCAAATTTAGTGTGATTTTTGAAACTGTATAGTTGTTGAAAATTCAGAGACCCCCAAATCTTCATTTTATTTTTTTAAAGAGAAACCTAGTAACTAGTTCCCAGTCCACTCAGAACTCTTAAATAATAAAAATCCACCAAGATTTTCAACATAATGTAAAATATTTAAAATCAATTACTTAGTTGTTCCACACTTACTAAACTCAGTACGTTTCTGGACAGAATGCAGCAATGCTGACAGTTACCAGATATTTCTTCCTTACTGCTCCAAACATGTACGAATTGTAATCTGAACAAATAATGAAAAAATATGCTAAAGATACAAGATGAAAGCCAGTAATTCTTAGTCAATAACCAAGGCCATTTAAAAATGATAATTTAGGGGCGCCTGGGTGGCTCAGTTGGTTAAGCGACTGCCTTCGGCTCAGGTAATGATCCTGGAGACCCGGGATCGAGTCCCACATCAGGCTCCCTGCTTGGCGGGAAGCCTGCTTCTCCTTCTCTCATTCCCCCTGCTTGTGTTCCCTCTCTAGCTGTGTTTCTCTCTGTCAAATAAATAAAATCTTTAAAAAAAAAAATGATAATTTACTGATTGAGGACTTGGCTGGGTGAGATTTGGTGGTGGGGGCTGGAGAGTTGAGTGGTGAGTCAGGGTGTACAGGAAGGAGCTGGTAAAGGGGCTCATGTTCAGATGCTGAGAGGTGATGGGCAGGTTTTTTCGTCATGGCTCCTGAGACTCCAGAAACAGATGCTCTGAGTTATTGTCCAAAGATTTCAGTTAAGCAACAAGATGAAAAAAAAATCTCAAAATAGATACCTCCTTGTGTTCTCCTTACTTGTAGTTATACAGTGTGAGCAGAAGCTACCTGAGACGCACTGCTGGGTGGACACAGCAGTCTCTGAGATTCGTAAGCACCTTAAACATGCACTCATGCAAACTCATTATAGTTTTTTAAAAAATGTTATTTGATTAATGACTTCTGGGTTTGAAAAGTACAAGTTGTAGCAAATACTCAGAAGCAAAAATTCTTCAAGTGAAAAACAGATTAGTTTGGGAGAGTGGGTATCTTTGCAATATTTAGTTTTCTATACAACATTTTATTTCTTCCATTTATTTACGTAGTTGTATAATCTCTTTATAAATGTAGACAGATCAATAGGAATGCAAGTTATGTTTATGTATTCCTTTTATCAAGTTATAGATTCTTGGGTGTTGTACCTACATAGTCATGTCTTCTGGGAATAATGGATTTTGTTTTATCCTTTTGTTTAATTTTTCTTCTTACTATGTCAGCTGTAGCTCCCTGGACATTGTTAATGGAAGTGTTGATGATAAACATCCTGTCCCTTATTTTCCAGTAATTCCTAATAGGTTTAACTACTAGGTATGATGTTTGCTATCTCTTTTTAGTATATATCTTTTATGAGATTAAAGAAGTTTTCTATAATAGTGTCATATACAGTTGCTTGCTTGTGTAGGCGTAACTTTCACTTAACTTTTATGTACCACAGTTTTCTCAACTGTATCATGGTGATAATACTTTCTACCTCATGGGAAATTGTGACGATAGCATCAGTATATATGTAAAACACTTAAACCATGGCATGTCGTGTAAGTACTATGTGTTAACTGTTTTTACAGTTACAGATCCTTGTTTGCTAAGAGATTTTTTTTAGTTTTGAAATCATGAACAGGTATTGAAATCTTATTTCTGTAACTCTTATTTGATAGTCTCATTCAATTTTGTTAGGACATTAGTTAGTATTTGTTGAGCTTAGTGGAGTGACATGTTTCTGTTATGCTAGAATTTAATTCAAATGACTTTGTAAGCCTTGGCATATTTAATGGTACTCCCCGTGTTACGTTTTTCTCTGGATTGCCTTTTTTTTTTTAAAAGGTTTTATTTATTTACTTGACAAAGAGAAACACAGCTAGAGAGGGAACACACGCAGGGGGAGTGAGAGAGGGAGAAGCAGGCTTCCTTCCATTTGGGGTTTGATCCTGGGAGTCCAGGATCATGACCTGAGCTGAAGGCAGGTGCTTATTAACGCCTGAGCCACCCAAGTGCCTCTCTCTGGATTGCCTTTTACAAGCTCTCTGACTGAACATTCCTATGCATCCTAACATAAGCATACTGCAGTCATTAAAGAATCTGTTACCCACTGCCAAGGAGATGTGTTTTTACACTTAGTGCAAGTTCTTAGTGGAAGTAGATGACTTTGTCTATATTTTGGTATTTTACTAACAGATCGGTGGTCTGTTTATAATTCCGAGAGTAGATGGATAGTTACTAGGTGAATAAGCAGTTTGGGGGAATGTGTCAACACAAGAAATTTTGTTTCTGGGTTTCTCTTTTGAAAGTTGACTAATATTGAAAAGTCTGTGTAGGAACAAACCTGATAGAGTTATTTGTATACAGCTGGGACTGGCTTTATGGACGGCTTTTCTGACTTGCTAAAAAGCTAAAGATTGAGAAGCCCTTTCATACCGCATTATCCAGCTTGGCTTTTAACTCCAGGAGAACTGTGTTCACAAATTGATGCTCTATTCCTTTGGGGTTGGTGTAGAAGCATTAAATTGTACTAAAATATTCATATGTGAGTGCATTTAGCTGAAAGCAATTGATGTTCTCTTCCCAAGAGGGCAGAGAACTGCTGTATGGTCCTGCCGTCCAGAAAACCCCCTGAGCATGCTCCTTAGAGGTGATTACGGGGCCTGGGTGGTCAGCGTCTGACAATGAAGCTTAACATGACAATGGAGAAGTGGGGAATTTATAAACTGGGGTTGGGCTATATAAATTGTTCAGTGGTGCAATAGTTAGAAACTCTTTTGCTAAGAATTAGTTCTCATTACATCTTTGGATTCAAATTATAGCTTTGATTTCTTAGCTAATTTTTATTAGGCCAATTTCTTTAAACATTTATTCCAAGGGACCAATATCAGTGAGGATTTTTATTCATTACCATTTTAATATAAGTTTGAAATTTTTAAGTTTTAGAGTCTTGAATTCTTTTTCCATACATAACTGTTTAAAAGCATGCCACTGTAGGCAGTCAATCTAATTTAATAGTTGGCATGGAAATCGATAAGAGTAGACAACAGACCTTTGTCTTAGCGATCTTTGTGTGGTAACTGGAAAGGAATAAAACTATTCTAAATTTTTATTATTATTCTAATTGTATTTTTGGTTCTTTCACGTAAATGCTAACTTATTTTCTTAGGTATAGCTTCAGATGTGATAAACATGCGCATGAATATCAGAGAACATAAGACACTGTAATAGAAGGAAATGTTTATTTAATGGATAATTGATCATTTAGCATATTACTTCAGTCCTTTTGTTCACTTTAGGGCCAAAGATATGAGTGCTTAAAATCTTGTACAAAAGGATATTTGAACAACTAAGTCTAATTATCTCATATATATATGTTATATATTGATACTAACCAAATTTAGTCTGAAAAGGAATTTGGGAAATGGTTTGGTGTTTGGGACAAAAGAATGTATTCCATTTCCTTGAAGAGAAATGACTTAGAGGGTCTCTAGTTAGGTTAGATGAATAGTAAATTTATTATTTTCTTATAGGCACTTTTCTTTTCCACATTAGCACCACTAAAATTCGTGTAACTTTAGGGGCGCCTGGGTGGCTCAGTTGGTTAAGCGTCTGCCTTCAGCCCAGGTCATGATCCTGGGGTCCTGGGATCGAGCCCCAGATCAGGCTCTGCTCAGTGGAGAACTGCAGGGAGAACCTGGTTCTCCCTCTCCCTCTGCTGCTCCCCCTGCTTGCGCGTTCTCGTCTCCTCCCTCTCTCTCTCTCTCTCTCTCTCTCTCTCTCTGTCAAATAAATAAGATCTTTAAACAAAATTCTTATAACTTTAAAAAGTACTAAAAGGTGTCTTTGTGTAACTTGGGCTGAACTTCACAACTCTGGTTGCTTTTTTTTTTTTTTTTTTAGTAAACTTTACTTTTGAGAAAGTTTGTTTCGGCTTTACAGGAAATTCGCAAAGATACTTCAAAGAATTCCCGTAAATCCTGTACTTGGTTTTCTCTGTTATTGTTATTTTTTTAATGCTATGCGAACTGTTTATTTTTGATCATTGTCAGAACCACGTCAAGTTTTTTTTGAAGGTGGAGAATTGCGTGAAGGCTTCTGTCAAGGTGATAACTTTCTAATGACTTTTTTATTGTAAAATCTAATAAAATTTGCCATTTCAACCATTTTTGAGAGTACAGTTCAGTGGCAGTGATTACATTCACGTTTATGCACCCATCACCGTCTCTGTCCAGACTGAAAGCCTGTACCCGTTAAGCAGTGACTCTCCATTCCCTCCCACCTTAGTCCCTGCTAATCTCTCATCTACTTGGTCTCTGTGATTTTTGCCTCTGCTAGCTAGATAGTTCATGAAAGTGGAATCATAACAGTATTTGTCCTTTTGTGAGTATCTTATTTTATTTATCATGTTATCATGTTTCATTTATGTTGTAGCGTGCATTAGAACTTCATTCCTTTTTATGGCTGAGAAGTATTAATACTTCATGAACATTTTGTTTATCCATTTATCTGCAGGTAGATACTTGGGAGTTTTTGTTTTCACTTCTGGTTGTTGTGAGCAATGCTGCTATGAACATTCACGCACAAGTATATGTTTGAGTCTGTTTTCACTTCTTTTGGGTTTATACCTAAGAGTGGGATTGCTGAGTCATATGGTAATTCTGTGTTTAGCTTTTTGAGGAACTGCCAAACTGCTTTCCTCTGGTTATTTTGTAGCTTTTGTGAGGTCCTTGGCTAGAAGTTATCTTAAGAATTTTAGAATAGGGGCGCCTGGGTGGCTCAGTTGGTTAAGCGACTGCCTTCGGCTGGGGTCATGATCCCGGAGACCCGGGATCGAGTCCCACATCGGGCTCCCTGCTCGGCGGGAAGCCTGCTTCTCCCTCTCTCACTCCCCCTGCTTGTGTTCCCTCTCTGGCTGTGTTTCTCTCTGTCAAATAAATAAAATCTTTAAAAGAAAAAAAAGAATTTTAGAATAAAGATCAAGAAATGCTATGCAGAAGCAATGGCCTACCTCTTCTTAGTAATTTTAGGAAAGAGGCAGCTGGGTGAGGGAAAAGAATATTGCTTGGCAGTCAGGTCTTAATACCATCTGTTTTGTGGGGCCTCAATTTTTTCATTGGTAATATGAAACAATTACATAGGTAATGTCAGAGGTGCCTTACTACAAAATTCTATGTAGGTATATATAATTGAGCATGTTCTGACTGATTTTGATTAATTAGAAAACCTTGTTGACAAAAATTTGATAATCAACCCTTTTATTTGACCTGCTAAATGGCAAAGCTTTGTAATAGACTGATTCTATATCTAAGTGTTTTGATGGCATATTCCCAAATATTTCAGTGTAAATTAATCATCTGAATAATTTTAGCAAAGTATATAGTAATAAATTTGGCTTTCTATTATTTCAAGTATGCATGAGGAAATTTTCCCACAACAGAAAATCTGTGGATTTAGTTGGCATTAAAGTTAATTAGGTAAATGCTGACATTTAACTGCAAAATAGCTAAATATTTTTTTAAATTTTTTAAAGATTTTATTTATTTGATAGAGATCACAGGTAGGCAGAGAGAGAGGAGGAAGCAGGCTCCCTGCTGAGCAGAGAGCCTGATGGGGGCCTCGATCCCAGGATTCTGAGATCATGACCTGAGTCAAAGGCAGAGGCTTTAACCCACTGAGCCACCCAGGCACTCTAAATATTAAAAATTTTATTGAGAGAGCATGAGAGTGAGAGAGATTGAGAGAATGAGTGGGGGAGGGACAGAGGGAGAAGCAGACTGCAGAGAAGGGAACCTGACGTGGGACTTGATCCCAGACCCTGGGATCATGACCTGAGCTGAGGGCAGATGCCTAACTGGCTGAGCCACACCCAGGTGCCCCTCAAATTGTTGGTACTTTTTTATACATAAAGTTAGCTGTTCATCTCATCTCATCTTGTGTGAGTGATTTTTCTCTAAGATAAATAAATTTATTGAAGTTTTGTAGACTAGTGGTTCAGTTAAAGCATATTACTGGTACCGTCCTAATATTCAGTTATCTGTGGCATAGTAGAAAAAGTGCCAAATTTAAAATCAAAGGAATTGAATTAAGAAGCCACCTTTTACTAGGTACACTATAGACCACCTTGGACAACACATAGCCTGCCTGTGCTTGCTTTTCCATAAAATGAGGGTAATTCCTATCCTATAGAGTTGTCATAGTCACATGCGATAATGTTTGTACATTGTGATTACCAGAATATTATAGACAGTTCGTGTAACTATAATGATTAGTATACCATCTTGACTCCTGATACATACCTGAACTAGTCCCAGTATGGGAGCATTGTCTGATTGCTGGGACATACGTTCAGCTTTAAATCAAGAGTATGGTTAAAGCCCTCCATTCATGTAAAACTCATTTTAGCCATAACCCTCCTGAAAACTTCGTAACACAGACATAGAGCTACTGGAGAAAAGAGTCACAGATAGTTGTGCTTTGTGTTTTGGGGCCTCTTCCAAAAAGAGAAGACACTTAACACAGTTTGGCAAACAGAGGAAATAGTTTGGACTTTTAAATGAGCAAGGATGAAATATAGCGATACTAATGCACAGGAGACTTGCAGTAATTAGAAAATATCGTTCAGTTAATCTACTTCTCAAAGACGTTCATCATTTGCTGTGATAAATTCCATTTAACTCCTAACCCGGCATTTGTCCTGTGCATGTGTTTTTTGTGTTTTAGTTGTAACAGTTGCTGTTTAAAGTAATGCTTCTGCAGTCTTCTAAGTAAGAAGGTTGAGAAAGCATGTGTCCTATCTGAAGCCATCATAAGGTTATTGCTTTTGTGCACATAACATTGAATCTCTGAGCTCTAGAATTCCTTAGAGGATATCTTTTTAAAATTTTTGTCTTTGAAGAAATGTAGTTTTTATGTTCTTTCGCCAACTCTACCTAGAAAGGAGACTTGGTAAAAAAAAAAAATTAAACCTGATTTTTAAAGAGATGAAGCAATATTGGCTTGGCTTTTCTGCTCTGAAAGCTTCAAATTTAACTACTCCACTCATTCATATTTCATATAAACAAAAAAGTGAATGTTTAAATCTTTCTACTTTGTTTAAAGCAAAGCAGATCTGAAGTTGCTGCAGGCAGAATGCTGTCCAGTTCCAGAAAAAAAAGTGAATGTATGAGTTTACATCATAAACTCGTGTAATTTCAACTTCATATATATGTGTACATACACACACTCACCTATATATATGGATATATATGGATTTTGTTTTGTTCTGAGAGAGAGAGAGCATGCAACTCGGGGAGGAAGAGCAGAGGGGCGAGAGAGAGAAAATCTTAAGTGTGGAGCCCCACGTGGGGCTTGATCTCAAGACCCAGAGATTATGATCTGATCTGAAACCAGGAGTCACGGAGGCGCCTCATATATATGTATGTTTTGCATAACCAATATGATATGTCTTGGTACCTGGATCTGGGGTATGTATCTCTATATAAGGTTGTGTTCTGTATCTGTATATAAGATTGTAAAGGAATTTACCCCAACTTTCTAAGCCAGATTGAAAGTTGGGCAGAATTTCCAACTTCATTGCTAGTATCAAATGCAATAGAGAAACTAATAATTATCAATGAAAAGAAATTTTCCCAATATGTTATCCCAGAAGAATTATGTCAGATCAGTAACAACTTCCTTGAGGTGGTGGTTGCCACTTCAGAGTGGCATGTAAATAATAGTGGGCTGTCTTACGCCTTCCAGTTTAAAGATTTTGTGGTGATTTAGTTAATAATAATAATAGAATAAGTAATAACAGCTGACCTGTTTTGAACACTTCACATGCACTGGGTTATTTAATAATCACAACAGCCCTATTGGCTGCAGTTGTTTATCTCCATTTTACCAGGAGATTGAGATTTTGAGAGGTCAAATAACTTGCCCAAGAACATAGAGGGTATGTGGAACAGTCAAGATCTAAACCCATCTCTCTCTGATATTATTTATTTAGATATAATACTAATTAAGTAAATGTACTGGTTTTGTATACTTGCTTATTTTCAACTTTTTAAAAAAGATTTTATTTATTTGAGAGAGAGTGTGTAAGCATGAACAGAGAGGGAAATGCAGAGGGAGAGGTACAAGCAGACTCCCCACACAGGGAGCCCTGTGCAGGGCTTGATGTGGGGCTCAATCCCAGGACACTGGGATCACGACCTGAGCCAAAGTCAGATGCTTAACCGACTGAGCCACCTAAGTGTCCCTCATTTGCAACTTTCTTGAATTGAGATCTTAGCTCACTAATTTTCTGTATTTCTTGTTTCCAAATATAAAAATTTTAAAGGTATAATTTTTTTTTATATTATCTGCATCCTACAATTCTGATAAACTTTGCCCTTTTTGGTGTTTCATTCCAAATATTTTTAAATCTCTATTTAAAATTTTTTTTAAATTGGGGCACCTGGGTGGCTCAGTGGGTTAAAGCCTCTGCTTTCGACTCAGGTCACGATCTCAGGGTCCTGGGATAGAGGCCCACATTGGGCTCTCTGCTCGGCGGGGAGCCTGCTTCCTCCTCTCTCTTTCTGTCTGCCTCTCTGCCTACTTGTGATCTCTCTGTCAAATAAATAAAATCTTAAAAAAATTTTTTTCCAAAAAAGTATCTAAATAATGAATTTAAAAAATATTTTTAAAGGTTTTATTTATTTATTTGACAGAGAAAGATCACAGGCAGGCAGAGAGAGAGAGAGAGAAGAGGAAGCAGGTTCCTGGCTGAGCAGAGAGCCCGATGTGGGCCTCTATCCCAGGACCCCGAGATCATGATCTGAGCTGAAAGCAGAGGCTTTAACCCACTGAGCCACCCAGGCACCCGGAAAAGTGTGTTTTTAAGGATATATTTTCAGGTACTTCTAGAGTTTTAAGAAAAATTATAACTTACAAGAGGATAAATTTTGAGTTTCTTTTCAGAGTATAAATTAACTGTATTAAGCCAGTGGTTTTCATCGGCCTTTGGCTTTCCTGTAATGGTCCACTACCTAAAATTTGATGGACTTTTGTCATCTGTTTGTGACTCTGTTGGCTGCCCTCTTGTTTAGTCTGCTGCTTCTCATGCTGGTCTTCAGCTCTGTTACACTACTGACTTTCCTTCTCAGCTCTCTCCTGAGTTTAAAACAAGCTATGAATGATCTTGTTCTGAGCCAGTGCAAGCAAAGCAGACACGTGAGACTAATATCATTTTATCTTTAGATCTACTGTCAGACCATGTACCATAGCATACTTGTAGAGTTTACAAGAAAACTGTTCTTTAGCTTATTCTAAAATTATTTTGGATCTGTGCCATCTGATACCATCAGTATGGTAACCACTAAGCTACATGTGGCTGTTGGGCAGTTGAGATGAAATTAGTCTGAACTGAAATTGCATTATTAAAGTTAGTTTTACTTGTTTTTTTTTTTTCTTTTTTTTACTTTATTGTGTCTGTCAAGCTTCATTAAGCTTAGTAAGTTAAGCTTCTAGGTGGCTCAGTCAGTTCAGCTTCTGCCTTTGGCTGTGGTCGTGATCCCAGGGTTCTGGCATCGAGCCCTGTGTTGGGCTCCGTGCTCTGTGGGGAGTCTGCCTCTTCCTCTAACCCTCCTCTCCACTTATCCTCTCTCTCTGGTGCTCTCTGTCTCAGAGAGATAAAAAAAAAATTTTTTTAAGGATTTTATTTATTTGCAGAGAGAGACACAGCAAGAGAGGGAACACAAGCAGGGGACTTGGAGATGGAGAAGCAGGCTTCCCACTGAGCAGGGAGCCCGATGTGGGGCTTGATCTCAGGACCCTGGGATCAGGACCTGAGCCGAAGGCAGACGCTTAACGACTGAGCCTCCCAGGTGCCCCTCAAATAGATAAAATCTTTTTTTTTTTTAAAGATTTTATTTATTTGACAGAGGGAAACACAGCCAGAGAGAGAACACAAGCAGGGGGAGTGAGAGAGGGAGAAGCAGGCTTCCTGCTGAGCAGGCAGCCTGATGCGGGACTCGATCTGGGGTCTCCGGGATCATGACCTGAGCCCAAGGCAGCGGCTTAGCCACTGAGCCACCCAGGTGCTCCTGAAATAGATAAAATCTTAAAAAAAAATTTTTTTTTAAGGGGCGCCTGGGTAGCTCAGTCGTTAAGCGTCTGCCTTCGGCTCAGGTCTTGATCCCGGAGTCCTGGGATCAAGCCCCGCATCAGGCTCCCTGCTTGGTAGGGCGCCTGCTTCTCCCACCTCACTCCCCCTGCTTGTGTTCCCTCTCTAGCTGTGTTCTCTGTCAAATGAATAAATACAATCTTTTAAAAAAAAATAGAAAAAAAATTTTTTAATTAAATATGTGGCTCATGCATTTTGTTGGTTTTTTTTGTTTGTTTTTTGTTTTTTGTTTTTTGTATTTAGCAACAGCATTAGACAAAAATCACGATGTGAAAGTAAGAGACCATTTTCTCCTTAGCTTCTGCACTAAAATCCTCTGGAGAGTAGGATTCAGATAGTACCTCTTGGAATTCCGGGTTTCTTGCACAAGGTTTCGTTTAAGCAGGAGTGAAGTTCCTCTTTCTGAAGAAAGTAAGCAAGGGCGCCTGGGTGGCTCAGTGGGTTAAAGCCTCTGCCTTCGGCTCAGGTCATGATCTCAGGGTCCTGGGATCGAGGCCCACGTCGGGCTCTCTGCTCAGCAGGGAGCCTGTTTCCTCTGCTCTCTC
Source organism: Spilogale gracilis (assembly GCA_004023965.1). Lineage (NCBI taxonomy): Eukaryota > Metazoa > Chordata > Mammalia > Carnivora > Mephitidae > Spilogale > Spilogale gracilis. Next base: position 22,652 of record PITA01000689.1, on the reverse strand, counting down.
TGCCTGCCTCTCTGCCTACTTGTGATCTCTCTCTGTCAAATAAATAAATAATATCTTTAAAAAAAAGAAAGTAAGCAAAACTCAAATCACCTATCAGAGAATACTCTGGCCATGTTAATTCCACAGGTTGGTTAAATTTCTGTAAAAGTATTTAAGATTTCATTTCAGTCATCTTTCTGTTTATCAGACATGCGGGATTATCATTTAATTACGACCAAAAAACCTACTTTTAAAAGCTTGTTTTGAAAAAATCAAATAAAAGCTTGTTTTGTCTGAAGGACTGAGGAGCCAGAGCAGATGGGGTAAGCCGCAAAAGTGGGCTCCTGCTTGGCAGAGAGTAGAGATGACTACAGAGCAAGGTCATCCCCTGACCTGCTTCCTGCTTCCAGAAACCTCTCCACTTCTCAGTGGCAGGTACTGAAAGCATTTGCGCAAGAGACCAGAGCTCTGTCATGCTTGGATTCCTCCCCCTCCAGATTAGATTATAGACTTGTATTATTTCACCTTAACCTGTATGAGACCGTGAGCTTCTTGAGGACATGGGAAACAGTTGTCTTTACGTAGTGCCTGTGAGGTATAGCAGTATCCACATCAGTAAAATCATCGTTGACTCGTGTCTCTCAACCTTTCCTGGTATGGCATACTTAGAAAATTACAGTGTTTTACACCCCCAGAGGATTCTGGCGGCCCTGTACTTCTGGTCCATACAACTTTTTTGTATGAATTAGGAAAGAAAGTACCTCTTTCTCAAGTTACTTTACTAGCATCTGGAAAATTATTGTAATAAAAATGAGCTCTGTAGTGTCTGTGATGTAGTGAGCACCTCCGTCCAGAGTTGTTCAGTGTAGCAGCTCTGCTGTATGCGGCGGCCTGGAGGCCACCCCGGGAGCCCAGCTGGCCGACCGGTGGGCGCAGAGAGTCAGCATCCGAGCAAACCTCAAGGCACATCAGGGTTTGGGGAAACTGGCTGCTATGCTAAGGACTGAAGCCTCAGTACCCGTTGAAGTAGGGATTCTTAAAATCCCAGTTTTTCAGATGAGCAGGTGGAGGCATAGAGAGGTTAAATAGCTGGCTTACAGTCCCGTTGTCTGTCAGGGGGCTGAGTTGGAATTTAAACCTAGGCCGTGAGATTCTAGAGCCTAGGTTCTTAACCACAGTGATATATTCCTCTTGCAAACTGGATGCAGCAGTTTCCAAGCCCTGTTCCTGTTTTCATCTCAGCCCACTGTAAAGTGTTTCAGAGCCCTGCCCCTGAGTTCTTTGGATGAGTCTACAGCTGTAGTCTTTTTAGGTTGTGACAAAGGAAGAGGAATTTGTGCTTTCTTCTGCTGGTCCTTGTTTCTGTTGAAGTAAGTGTTGTCCCTTCTTTACATTTCGGAGTAACTTCTGGTCCTCTTACTGCCCTGGTCACTTTACTTCTTCCCTCCAGTCCCCACTCTTCATTTGCAGAATGACCAGCCAGAACTGCTGCCAACTCCTAGAGGTTGATCTAATCTCACTTCTAGATTCCTTCCCTTTAGTAAGTCTCCTAGGATTTTATCTCGAGGACTACCCCTCCTTACTTCTCTCTCTGCTCCTTTCTTTAACCCTACCTTTTTTTGAACCCTTAATTGCTGCCCTCTCCAAAATCACATCTCATTTTCTATCCACATTATCTAACTTTCTGATTTTAGAAGGTAAGTGCCTCAGGGCAGGGATTGCCTTGTTATGTTGTGAAGCAATGTCTAAAATGCTCCATAAATTAGAATCTGTAGACAGTTTTATACATACTAATTATTATTACTGAATACAGAAATGCTTTCTGAGCCATAAGGAAGCATCCTAAGATAATCGTCTAATTGCCTATATATGTTTTTTTAAAAAAGAAGAAAAAAGTCTCTCTTCCTGCCAGAGAGAACTATCAGATGTCAGAACAGATCTCAGAAGAGCAGCCCAAATCCCAGGACTCTTTCTGCTTATTGTTTCAGTGCTTCTATATTTATTCAGAGAACCATGTTTGTAAGACAGTAAAATGAGGTCCTGTTGGTCATGTGAACCCATTTGGATTACTTAACGCTGGTCGGAAAAGCAGGCATGGCCCTTTGGTTTCCTTTGGCCCAGAATCTTTAATTTCTTAAGTGACATTTATGGTTAAAGTCAATGGTATTCATTTCTCAGGGGGGTTAAAATAAATTTCATTTATATTATATTTATGTAGATGTTTACTGCCAGAATGAGGAACATTTTTATTAGCATTTTATGATGCAAATGGAGCTTTTAAGACTTGTTGAATTTTAATGTCGACATGTATGTTGGGTAGACTCATTCACAGAACTGTTGCTCCTTCCCAGTGCTTGCTTCGAGAATGTACTTGGAAGAGTGGTCAGGGGGAGTTTTCTATCTGGATGTTTGTCTTTCTAAATAACTTGCTTTGAAAATGTTCTTGGCCTGGTTTTCCTGAATGTGAGATTTAATAAGTATATTTTTTAATTAACAATTTAATAATTGTCCTTTATTGAAAGAAATGCTGATCAGAATAACTGAAATGATGTTGAAATTATCAGTTAAAGTTACCCGTAAATCTTAAATAAAAAACAGTGGTGCTTTTTAATTTTTTTTATTCTATTTTATTTTTAAGATTTTATTTATTTGACAGAGAGAAACACAGCCAGAGAGGGAACACAAGCAGGGGGAGTGAGAGAGGGAGAAGCAGGCTTCCCGCCAAGCAGGGAGCCCGATGTGGGACTCGATCCCGGGTCTCCGGGATCATGACCTGAGCCGAAGGCAGTCGCTCAACCAACTGAGCCACCCAGGCGCCACCAGTGGTGCTTTTTTAAAGAAAAGAAGCTTCTTTATCACTCATGGTAGTGGCCATGCCCGATGAAGTATGACAGGGTCTTATTGCTTGTCCAAATGTAAATGGTCATAACAGACACACTGTGTATGTTTAAGATAGAATCATGGAGCTTGGGATTGTTTTTTATCCTTACTCATATGTTTTACTTCCTACAGCCTAAGACCGTCTTCTTAGGTCAGATTGTACCTACTTATACTTAGGCTTTTGGTGGTAACTGTAGAGCTAGATGAATTGGAAGACAAGCCCACCTCATTTTTAGATGATTGAACTCACTTTGGGGACTAGGTTTTCTCCTTTTCCAGGGTATATAGTGGTATCTTGCTGCTTTAGAAGTGGTTGGACACTTTATGCCTTTTTTTTTTTTAAGATTTTATTCATGTATTTGACAGAGAGCACACAAGCAGGGAGAGGGGCAGGTAGAGGGAGAAGGAGAAGCAGGCTTCCCGCTTGACATGCGGCTGGATCCCAGGACCCTGGGATCAGGACTGGAGCTGAAGGCAAACACTTAACCACTGAGTCACCCAGCTGCCCCCACCTTAGGCCTTTAAAGCTAAAGCCTCCGTGTATGGCACCCCCTGGTCTGGTCCTGTTGGAAAGAGTCACGGGTTTTAAGCTGCGTTAAGAGCTGAACGACCATCTGTGCGAGTGGTTCTAGGCTCTGGCCGCATGTTAGAGTATCCTGGGCAGTTTTCTTTTTTAAGACGCTCCAATTTGGGGGCTCTATCCCCCTCTGTTTACAATTGGGAAACCAAGAGGGGGGAAATTGACTTGTATACACACACACACTATACACACCGAGGTGTTATGAAAAATCGGAGCATTATTTACTGATATTATCCTCGAATCTTGGTTGAAATGCTCTCACACTTTGGAGCGAGCAGTTGTTAAATTAAATCATAAGCAGTGCAGAAAACAAGGTGGGACCACCTGGCACTGTCATTGACTTCAAAGTAAAGTAAAGCCCCTGTAATAAAACTGAGGGTGACACAACGTCACCTTCAGTGCCTTCCACCTGACTCATATTGAGGAGAGACTGCTGTCAGCTGTGACAAATCCATAATGTCAGTTTGGTTATGTGGTTATGAACCCCTTACCCAAGACAGGACTTGGGCAGTGTATGTGTGGGCAAAAGCTTTTCAGTTAAAGCTTTAATTATATCTAATAGGCAGAACAAAGCAGCTAAGCTCTTTTAAATTAAGCACTTAGTAGTTTTCCAAACATGGACATTAAAATTTTTTAGGTAAGGGTGGGCGCCTGGGTGGTTCAGTGGGTTAAAGTCTCTGCTTTCGGCTCAGGTCATGATCTCAGGGTCCTGGGATCGATGCCCGCATCGGGCTCTCTGCTCAGCAGGGAGCCTGCTTCCTCCTCTCTCTCTGCCTGCCTTTCTGCCTACTTGTGATCTCTCTCTGTGTCAAATAACTAAATAAATAAAATCTTAAAAAAAATTTTTTTTAGGTAAGGGGGAAGAGAGCAATAGTAGTCATTCTCTGTTATTGCTAGGGGCAGAGGGTCAGAGGGGGGATGCACATATTATCATCAACGTTTGCTTAGAAACTACAGTCTGGGGGTCCTTTTATAAGACTTGAAATACAGAGGTTTAGCCTATTCCTTCAAGAAGTTTGTATTTCTTAGGGAGATTTTGTGTGCATGTGCTCATGTATCTGTGTCTGTGTTTAGAACTCTTTTTTTGGTTGTTTGCTTTTTAAGATTTTATTTGACAGAGAAGCAGTTAGAGGGGGAACACAAGCAGAGGGAGTGATAGAGAGAGAAGCCGAGCAGGAAGCACAATGTGTGGGGCTTTGTGGGGCTCACGATCATGACCTGGGCCGAAGGCAGACTCTTACTGACTGAGCCGCCCAGGCCCCCCTGTGTTTAGAACCTCTTAATGCTGATATGTACTTTTTTTTTTTCTAAATATGAAAGTTTAATAAATAAATCTTAATTATCATTTTAACAAATATCCTTTTATGAGGAGGCAAACAATTCAAAATGTATTTTAATACATGTGTGTGTTCTGTGTACATTGTGTATATACTGTGAGTGGATGTGTACGGATATGTACTGATACATATGTATGTGTGTATATATATGTAGTGAATGTATCTATGTGTGCGTATCTGTGTTTGAGTGACAAGTTGAAGTGTGGTACCTACATGGGCGCCCAAACAGAAAGTGCCACTTCCCGGGAAGTTGTGAGCCTCAGTGAAACAGTTGGTGTAAAATGTTTAGCACATGCTTACTACTCATTCATTTTCATTATCCGCGTATTTATTATTATATCACCACTGGTGTAGGCATTCATAGGAAAAAGAAAACTATGGGTTAGATCGGGGAAGGAGGAAAGCATAATTTAAGTAAAACATACTGTATCTATTTTATTTATCTTTACCTATATATCTATATGTATCTATCTATCTATTTAGCCTCAGACTTAAATTGCTAATACCAGTACTGTGGAAGATACAATACTATACACACACATATTAATGATACGGTCTCTTCTCTGTTTCAGGAACTTTATATTGCTGTAGGAATATCTGGAGCCATCCAGCATTTAGCTGGGATGAAAGACAGCAAGGTAAGTACACAATAAGAACCCTAAAAGAAAAAAAATTTTAAAATTTTAGTTTCACTCCTTCCATATAGTTACAGTGTGTACGTTCAACCATTCACATGAGTACTCTGAATAGGAATAGAAAGAAATACAAGGTGCTACTCATGGCTGGACGCTGTAGCCCTGGTAGGAGAGGCACTGTTCTGTCGTGGAAAGAAGTGTGACCCTGAGTCCCAACTCTGCCCCTAGCTTACCACATGATGTGTCTTGTCTGTACCTCAGTTCTTTGCCTAATACAGCTGTTCATTGATGATGTTTATGGTCCCTTTCAGCTCTGACCATCTATGGGTAGAAAATTTAGGGTGAAGAGAGCTTGATGAGGTTCCGACCATCTAACTAGTTATGAGGTTTCTGATTCCTGATTCTTTGTCTGCTTCAGCCTTAAAGTCCCACCCTCATATGGCAGCAAAGCCCCTCTTCTCAGAGGTGTGACAGACACATTTAGGGTTGGAGCATCTTAATATCTCAGTAACTGTTAACAATATAGTGTGTAGAGGAAACCCTGGGCTAACTCTTTACTTTGGACTATATCGGGAAGCCCTGTGTAAGGGTTCTGTAGACGTATATTTCAGAATATGACACATTAATTCATGCATACCAATGCACAGTTTGAATTATGAACTTAGTCTTTCATGAAGACAGAGATGCTTCTGACACTCCAGCTTTTATCCATTCAGACGGAAGTTTGATATAAAAGGTAATAAAACTTTTAACAAGTTTATCTTCTAACTTGAAAAAAGTGCATTCACTACCTCCTTGTAACCTCTAAATGAATTGGCCCGAAACCAGTCAGATTTCACAGCTGGATGGCAGGTTTCTTTACTGAGCTATGAAAACAAGCAGTGCCAGCGGGGAAATTTGTACTGCTGCATTAAAGAGGAAAAAAACACTCCAACACCAGCAACCTTAAAAAATATTTTTAGCTGGGCAGATTCAGCTAAATAGAATCCTAATTCTCTAAAATAAAAGATCCTGCCTGCCAAGAAGATCCGGGTCAGAATTGTCTCTGTGTGAACAGGATTAGATTGAGGGAAAGATGGACCAGCTAGTATGTGAAGACCGGAAGGGAACAAGTGAAGTAAGGAGACCAGTGTTGGGAACCATCTGTAAGAATGAATTTGAACCAAGATGTTGTCTGTTTATGCAGTCAGCAAATATTTATTAAGCACTTACTTTCTCCTAGATGCTGGTGAGGCTTAAATGAAAAAACTATAGCCTCTTGTCATCACCGCCTTGTGTGCGAGACACAGCAGTCTCTGGTTGTAACTTTGGTTAAGGTCTAAAATGGGGTATTAGAGTAATTGACTTAAATCTAATAATCACACTGCATATAAGTTACAGTTTTAATTAACATCATCATATAGTTTAAGGAATATGAGATTCGGTTGTCATATCAAACAATTCAATGTAATGAGAGCACTTTCTGGGCTATATACATATCAGTATCATTGAATACAATCTGGGCTTTAAAAGCTGTGTAAGGAAAGAGGAGCATGAATGTGTAAGGACATATTAAGAGAGCTCTAAGAGGCAAGCAAGATTTTATGATACTCATTTACAGCTGACAGTTCAGGAATATTCTTTCAATAATTTGAAAAACTGTAATCATCCCAAATTTTTCTTCTTAAAAACTTTAATGGTTCCTTGCCCACAGTTGTGTGCTTTCGCTTTAAAAATGACTTTTGTATGGTGGGAATGAAAAAGCTTTCACATGATTAAACTGTCAGATGTTTGACTAGGTGGCCTCCAGGAAAATCATTAGCCATCATTAATTAAATAAATCTCTGCTGGTTCCTGTGAAGCAGGCTTATATATTCCCAGAAGAGAAACACCTCGATGCAAATCAAATGCCTGTGGTTCGAAATGCTGGGACCTGGGGCTTTGGATTTGAGGCTCATTCTGAACCATCATTTCTGGTCTCTATGGCATGTTTGACTGGAATAGCACTTACCTGGACTACACTGTGCTTCAATCTCAGATATGCTGGAATATTTTCCTCTTTTTGAGAGGCCCTGGAGGAGTTACATATGTCATGCAGCCTATATGCTAAGTCAGATTGTACCATAATTCTCTTAAAATATGTTCCAGCTCTTTTCATGTGATAGAGTAACAAGCAGATAGAAACCTAATTTTACTTCTAGAGAGATAAATCATCATTAGAGTGAAAATTTTAATTTTACTTTAATCACAGTGGTGTTTGAAGCATCTGTGAAGGGGTGCCCGGGTGGCACACTTAGTTAAGCATCCAGCTGTTGGTTTTGGCTCTGGTTGTGATCTCAGCGTTGTGGGGTTGAGCCCGCCTTGGGCTCTGCGTCCAGCACATAGTCTGCTTGAGACTCTCCCTCCCTCTCCCGCTGCCTCTCCCCTCTATATGTGTGCGCACGCGCTCTTTCAATAAATAAAATCTTTAAAAAGCATCTATGGAGAAGTCTAAACCTATTTGTAATATATAAATCTGTTGCTAATAAAAGTAATTGGTAAATGTGTAGCACCTTTTGTAGAACTATTTCTCCTTAATTTGTTACTAATCTGTCATTATAACCCTTCACATTAAAAAATTTGTAGGAGATAAGATTTTTTTTAATAGTTCATGTAGGAGACATAGTAATTTGCATGTTGAAAAGCTGTCCTTTTCTTATTAAATGGTTTTAACACTTGTCAGAAGTCATTTGACCATATACGTGAGGGTTTACTTCTGAGTTCTCTGTTCTATCCCCTTGGTCTGTATATCTGTCTTTATGCCAGTACCACACTGTTTTAATTACTATAGCTTTGTAGTAAGTTTTGAAATCGGGAAATGTGGATCTTCCAGCTTTGCTCCTTTTCTAGATTGTTTTAGCTGTTAGAGGGCCCCTTGAGATTTCATATGAACTGTAGGATAGGTTTTTTAATTTTTGCAAAAAATGTCATTGGAGGGGCGCCTGGGTGGCTCACTTGGTTAAGCGACTGCTTTCAGCTCAGGTCATGATCCCAGAGACCCGGGATCGAGTCCCTCATCAGGCTCCCTGCTCAGCAGGAAGCCTGCTTCTCCCTCTCTCACTCCCCCTGCTTGTGTTCCCTCTCTGGCTGTGTTTCTCTCTGTCAAATAAATAAAAAATCTTAAAAAAAAAAAAAAATGTCATTGGAAGGAGAGTTTCAGTGGATAGAAGACTTTGGTCAGCGGTTTTTTTCTTTTAGCAGTTTGAATGTATCAGCTCACTGCCTTCTGGACTCCAAAACTTCTGAGAAATCTGATAATTCTTATTGAGGATCCCCTATATGTAATGAGTCACAAGTCCTTGTTTTCAAGATGCTCTTTTTATCTTTGACTTTTGAAAGTTTGATTATAATGTGTCTTGGTGTGGGTCTTTCTTGGAGTTTGTTAAGCATCTTGGGTGTTTATATTCATGTCTTTCATCAAATTTAGAAAGTTTTCAGCCACTCTTTCTTCAATTATTCTTTCTGTGCCTTTTTCTTTGTTCTGGGACTCCCACAGTACATATTTTGGTTTGTTTGATGTTGGCCCATAGGACCCTTAAGTTCTGATTACTTCTCTTTAATCTTTTTCTTTCTATTCTGAAGACTTGATAATTTTCATTGTTCTACTTTCAGTTTTGCTGATTTTGTCTTCTGATTGCTCCAGTCAGCCTTTGCATCTGTCCAGTGAATTTTTCACATCGGTTAGTATACTTTACGTCTCCAGAATTTTCTTTTTGGTTTCTCTTTAGATTTCTTTCTCTTTTTTGGTATTTCCATTTTGTTCATACATTGTTTTCTTGACTTTCTCCACATCTTTTAATTCTTTGAGCATCTTTAAAATGGTTATTTTCAAAGTCTTTCTCTAATACAGATCTTTCTCAGAAGCAGTTTCTCTTGATTTTTTTTCCCTTGAATGGTCCCATACTTTACATTTCTTAATATGCCTTTGATTTTGTTGTTGAAAACTGGGTATGTGAATCTAATAATGTATTCCTGGAAATCAGATTCTCCTCCTTCCCCAAGGTTTGCAGTTTTGTTGTTGTTTTTATTTATTATTCTTGTTTTTTTTATTTCTGTAGGAAGTCTCTGTGCCAAAAATTAACCTGAAGTATAAACTTAAGGTCTTTTTATGTCTCTCCCAAGCCTATATGTGAAGTTAGTTTGTAATTCTCCCTGTATATTCAGTTACTTTTGAGTGTCCTAGTCTGGCATGTCTGGCTCCCAAAAGGAGAAAAGAGCATTGAAGAGAGACAGAAGTGCTTTGGCATCTTAAATCCGATGGACAGAACTTCAGCCTGGAGAGGGAGGGGCTTAACAGTGGGGGGTGCAGTAGCAACATCTCTTTGACCAGAAGCAGCAGTCAGTAGTCAAGGCACGGGTCCCCAGTCCTTGGAGGACAGGGTTCTTTATGCCCACTCTGTCTCCTGCCGGTCGTGCACAAGCGGCTGCAGGAGCCAGTGAGGCGGGGAGTGAGCCCCTGTTACCGCCTCTTATCACGCGGGCGAGGCTTCAGTAGACTCCTGATTTCCGAAATGGTCACATTAGATTCTGCCAGTGCAGTTGTTACAGTGTGGGTCGGAAGACAGAGTCCTCCTGATGCTTCCTGCTTTGCTTTGCCATCTTCCTAGAACCCTGTCCTCTGATTTGTTAGTTCCTAAAACGTGTTTGGTGTCAGAAAAGAGCTTAGGAAAATGATGGCTTAAAACCATTTTTTTTTTTTTTTTAAGATTTTATTTATTTGCCAGAGAGAAACACAGCCAGAGAGGGAACACAAGCAGGGAGAGTGAGAGAGGGAGAAGCAGGCTTCCTGCCGAGCAGGGAGCCCGATGTGGGACTTGATCCTGGGTCTCCGGGATCATGCCCTGAGCTGAAGGCAGTTGCTTAACCAACTGAGCCACCCAGGCGCCCCCATTTTTTTTTTTTTTAAAGATTTATTTGACAGAGAGAAACACAGCCAGAGAGGGACCACAAGCAGGGGGAGTGAGAGAGGGAGAAGCAGGCTTCCCGCCGAGCAAGGAGCCCAATGCGGGACTCGATCCCTGGTCTCCGGGATCATGACCTGAGCCGAAGGCAGACGCTTAACGACTGAGCCACCCAGGCGCCCTGGTTCAAAACCTTTTTAAATACTGTGATGGCCTAGTGCTATTGTGGGAGATAATTTTATGTGCAAACCCAGAAATTTCTAAATTTACAATATTGACACAGATGAATCAAATTAATCTTATTTAGTAGACATTTTTAACCATATAGATTTGTTGCCAGGAGCGTTAATATAGAAACATCAATCTGTGGTATGTTTCCTTGATAAAGGCCAAACTCTTTGTTTTTATTTCACAGACAATTGTGGCTATTAACAAAGACCCCGAAGCTCCAATTTTTCAAGTAGCCGATTATGGAATAGTCGCTGATTTATTTAAGGTAAGCTGGCCTTGGGAGAGTGGCTGTTACCTAGCTCGTTATCCAGGAACCTCTTAGAGAGGAAGCCATTGTAGGAAAACATTGTGTGTTTGTGTACCTGTATGTCTGTCTGTGTATGTATTACATTAATATTTGTACACAATTTTGAACTAACTGTGAAGTTGCCCTAATATGTGAAGTTTATATAAAGTATTATAACTTTACCTTTTTTTTAAAAAGATTTTATTTACTTGACAGAGAAGAGGAAGCAGGCTCCCTGCTGAGCAGAGAGCCAAGGGGGTCTTGATCCCAGGACACTGAGATCATGATCTTGGCCGAAGGCAGAGGCCCAACCTACTGAGCCACCCAGGCGCCCTATAACTTTAAGGAGTCCATGTTGTCTTTAAAATACTGACAGAGTTTTTGGCATCTCGTGTGCTAAGTTGTTAGCACACAGTGTGAAGTGACTCAAGTAATTTGACCTAGAATCATATCTGGCAAGTACCCTGAAGAAATTCATGTCAAATACCCTTGCTCAGAGATTTGCCAGAAATGCTACAACTTTTCTTTTAAGTTGTATTTGTTTAAGTAATCTCTACACCCACCACGGCACTCAGACTCACGACCCTGACTCAGAGCTGACTGAGCCAGCCGGGCACCCCCACCACTACAGCTTTTCAAGGGAGTATTGGGCACTCGGGTCCAACTTATCTGACTCAACAAGTATGCTCTCCTTGCTGTGTTTTGCAAGTTAAATGCCTTCCAAATGTGATATATGTAGGGGAGATCACTTAAGTCCCCACTCTAGTACTCTTCACATTTTTGAGTGTTCTTTCTACCCGGCCACCACCCCTGTCTTTGCCCTCTCCATGAGCAAAATGACTTTCGTGATACTGATGTGCACCATTTGGCCACATTTAAAGTCATAGCTCATGCCCGGTCTGGTTTTTTTCTGTCCGTCTGGGCTTGCCTACAAACGTGTTGCCTTGTGCAGAAATCACTCACGCAGGCATTGAGACTCTGAAAGTAGCACCAACCCTGGGAGAAGTAAGTGGGTCTGCTTGAGTGAGGAACTCTTCGCACAGAATTAAAGCAAGTTGTTGTGAGTCTTCGAAGAAAGCCAGGGTGGTCCCCTTAACAAGAAAATTGGCCCTATTGCTGTGGCTTCACTGGCACTACATATGATGCAGGTGAATTAATGAGTGTACTTCGAGAGCACGTCTGTACTTTGGAGTTCATGCTCAGTGCAGAGGGACCCTTCATCTGCGAGAATATTTAAGTAAGTTTACAGATAAGTTTGTTTAAGATACATTTCTCTGTTTTCTTGTGTACTACGTATTGCACCCTACAGAGTGGGCTTACGTAGTAAGTGGATGAAGTGTTAGACAGTTGGAAATGTGTGAGGCTTGTATAGTGGACGCCTGCCCTGGGGGCAGTTATTGATGGGATGGTGTCATACACACTGTGTCTGTTGCATTAAGGGCAGCTTCCAGGTTTGACGAGAGAGAGAGAGAGAGAGAGAGAGAGAGAGAGAGAGCGCGCGCATGCGAGTGAGGGTGTGCACGTGTGCGTGCTGTAAGAGGTGTTTTGATGAGAGTCCTGAGACAGGAGAAGTGGAAGAGGACCTCAGCAGTCAGTGAGCTGATTTCTAACCAGAGATTCTCAAGCTATTTTTGGTGTTTTAAAAAGCCCACATTTGGGGTGCCTGGGTGGCTCAGTTGGTTAAGCGACTGCCTTCGGCTCAGGTCATGATCCCGGAGACCTATGATCGAGCCCCACATCGGGCTCCCTGCTTGGCGGGAAGCCTGCTTCTCCCTCTCTCATTCCCCCTGCTTCTGTTCCCTCTCTGCCTGGGTTTCTCTCTGTCAAATAAATAAAATCTTTAAAAAAAATAAAAATAAAAAATAAAAAGCCCACATTTGATAATGTGTTCGGACTACGACCTAACATTTATTTGTTAGTAGCTGGAATTATATTAAGGTAGTGGGTATCTCATGCTCAGAAGTTCTGAAGCACAGTTATACATACCTTCGATTAATATAGAGGGAGAAAAGTTAATCCTTTAAAAAGCAGGCTGGGAGGAACTGATTAGATTATGAAAATATTAAGTCTGCTTTCTGGGCACCTGGCTGGCTTGGTTGGTAGAGAATATAACTCTTGATCTCAGAGTTGTAAGTTCAAGACCCACGTTGGGTGTTGAGATTATTTACAAATAAAATTAAAAAAAACAAAAAAAACACACAGTACTGCTTGAGTTGTAGCTTCCCGGTTGCTACTACATCTGTAACACAAGTGAGTTATGATCTTTTTAAGCTGTCTCTTGTCCCGGAGAGATACGATTTGTGGAAATTACTCAGCAAGTTTTTGGCACAGTTAAGCCGGGCTTCTGATCTGTTCTTTTACTCATCACCCTGCCTTCTAACTCATCAGGGGCTCTGGCCAGGTGGCTCACCACTACTCCTCTACCCTCGATAAGTTGCAATAAAAAGGACCTCACCTTTGGCAGACTCTAGGGACCTAGACAGTATCTATCAAATTGTTTTTTCAGTTGAAATCAGATCGAGTATAGCACAGATGAGTATTACAGTTATTCTGATTGAAGAATGGACAGAGTGGTTCGTGAATATGCTCCTCAGGGCCGTGCTCCGGATTTTAAAAATCACATATTTAAAGGTATAACAGCACATAAAAATACGGCTATGCAAATTATGAATGAGAGTAGCATTATCTGTTTCAGATTATTTTCAAGAAAATGTCTTCAGTCAGGGGTACCCCGCTGGCTCTTGATCTTGAGGTTTTAATTTTGAGCTCCACATGCTGGAGGGAGAGATTACTTAAATAAATGATGAGTTATAATAAAATCTTTATTTCTATTTTTTAGAGAGGGAGGAGGGGTGCAGAGGGAGACAGAGAATGTTAAGCAGACCTCACGCCCAGTGCAGAGCCCCAGGCAGGGCTTGATTTCACAACCCTGAGGTCATAACCTGGGCTGAAATCAGGAGCTGGATGCTTAACAGACTGCGCTACCCAGGCAGCCCCCAAAATAAAATCTTAAAAAAAAAAGAAAAGAGAGAATATCATAAGTCACATAATAGTTGTGTAAAAAGGACTTTTTTAGACTAAATTTCTGTGTAAAAATTTTAAATTTCAGACTGTCATATAATAAATAGACTAATAAATGCTCTGAATGATATGGTGTCCACCAAACTGTATTGTGCCTGGGGTAAAAATTGTGTGCATTTTGTTTTTTTTTAATATTTATTGTTTTACATCATCCTTCAACAATCATGAGTTAGAGACATGAGTTTTTTTCCCTTTATATAGGGAAAATAATACAGTACAGTAAAGAGCTTGAATTCACATTTTGTTTTGGTCATATCTTGGCCAAGTTATTTAATTTTTCTGAATATAAGCTTCCTCAAAAGTAATATAAATATACTACATACCTTACAAGGTTGTGTTGAAGGTTAAATGAGATTATACTTAACTAGTACAGTCTGCGTTAAATATTAGGCTCCCTGTTTGTATTCCTTTCACACAGGTACATAGTAGGTGTTCAGTAAATGATAAATATTATAATTGGAGTCAGAGTGACAGAGTATAGGACACTACCTGACTGGTTGGTGTTTTTTTACCTGAGATTTAATTCACAAGTCATAGAGTTCACCCTCTTAAAATGTATAGTTCAGTGACTTTTAGTGTATTCGGAGTTAACACAACCATCAGCTATCTAATTCCTGAACATTTTCATCACACCAGAAGATACCACATACCTATTTTCTGTCACTTCCTGTTCCCCACTTTCCCCACACCCTGGCAACAACTAATCTGTTTTGTGTTTCTATGGATTTGCCAGTCGTGGACATTTCATGTAAACAGAATCATGTAATATATGGTCTTTTATGACTGGCTTCTTTGCATGATGTTCTAAGACTCATCTGTGTTGACCTTCTGTATCAGCACTTTCTTTCCTTTTGTTGCTGAATGATACCCAGTGTGTGGTTGTGCCTCATTTTGTATATCCGTTAACCATTTTGTGGACATTTGAGTTGTTTCTGCTATTTTGCTATTGTAAGTACTGCTCTGAGCATTTAAGTTTTCGTGTTGATATATGTTTTCATTTTGTGTGGGTAAGATTAAGAATGGAATTTCTGGGTCAGTTGATAACTATTTTTAACATTTTGAAAAACTGCCAGCCTCTTTTCCAAAGTGGCTGCCCATTTTACATTCCCACTAATAATGTATAAGGGTTTCTTTTCTCTTCTTTCTCTCCTCCTCTTTCCCCTCTCCCCTCCTCTAGCTCCCTCTCCCCCTCCCTGTCCCTTTCTTTATCTGTTTATTGTATTATTGGCTTTATTAAACAAGTCATGAATCAGGCAGCATCCCATTTAGCAAGTAGAGGTAAGCTCCTGTCTTTTCACGTTCTTGATGTCCTTTGATGCACAAAAGTTTACATTTTGTTGAAGTCCAGTTTATATATTTTTTATTGCTTGCCCTTGAGTAGATGCCATATATGTGAAACTTTTGCCTAATCAGTACAGTGATTATAAGCCTACAAGTATCTGTTCAAGTCCTCACTTTCATTGTCTTTGTGTGTATGTCTATGGATTGCTAGGTAATATGGCAATTCTGTGTTTAGCTTTTTGGAGACCTTCCAAACTGCTTTCTCTAGTGGCCGCAGCATTTTACATTTCCATCAGCAATCTGCAAGCCTTCCAGTTTTTCAGCACCTTTGCTCACACTTGTTACTTTTAATTTTCAAATCAGAGCCATCCTGTTAGGCATGAAATGGCATCTCACTGTGGTTCTGACTTGCACCCCTTAATGACTAATGATGTTGAGCATCTTTTCCTGTGCTCATTGGCTATTTGCGTGGCTTCTTTGGAGAAAGGGTTATCCAAATCCTTTGCCCTTTTTTGATTGAATGTTTGTTCTTGAATTGTAGGGGTTCTTATGTATTCTGGATATTAACCCTTATCATATATATATGATTTCCAAATATTTTCTCCCGTTTTGTAGGTGGATGGCCCTTTTCACTTTCTTTATAATGACTTTTGCACAAAAGTTTTTAATTTTGATGAAGTCCCGTTCATCTATATTTTCTTCTGTTGCTGATGTATTTTTGATGTCATATCTAAGAATCCATTGCAAAATCCAGGGTCATGAAGATGTAGCCCTAAGTTTTCTTCTAAGAGTTTTATTTTTTTAGCTCCCATAGTTAGGTCATTGATTTGGGATTAATGTTTGTGTGTAGTGTGAGGTGAGGTTCCATCTTCATTCTTCTGCATGTTGTCACAGCCCTGCCTCTGTTGGAGAGACTATTTTGTTCCCGTTGATTGGACTTTGCATACCACCTGTTTTTTAAGACTTTTCCCACTTCTCTCCATCATAGCTGTCCACTAGAGTTGTTCTGATCCCTTTATGCTTTCTCTCTGGAACCTGCAGGGTTTATCTCTGGCTGCCTCCTTTTCTCTTCCATGTTAATGTTGTGATTTTTCCGAGTCCGCACTTATTCTCTTCCTCAGAACCCCTGGATTTTGAGCATTTAGTGCCATTTTTCTCATCTTCTTATATTACAGTGTCAGATGGGCACATTTTTGGTTGTGTGGTCCATAGGCCTCTGTCTTTTCTCCCCAACTTCAGGCAAGAATTAGGCCTGAACTTTATTTCCCGTGGTGCTTACCCTGGGGAAATACTAATTCAGTGACTGAAACATAGTTGTGTTGTGATTTCTCTTAGTAGATTGTCTTATTTTGAATGTAAATGGACTTTCATCTGGTCTTACTGACTAGGGAGCCGAGTCTACACTATCTAAAATAAAAATAAGAATCCAGATCTCTGAGTTTGCTCAGGCTGTCAGATGTTCAGTGAACTTGAGTGGCATTTTTCTTTTCCCTAACTAATCAGGCTTTGTGTAGTATGCTTGGAAAGTCTGAGGTTGACCTAATAAAGAAAGGATATATAGGTGATGGACGGAGTGCCCGCCCCCTTCTTGGGGGTATGTGGCAAGGAGACATTCTGGAAAGTTTTTAAAAATTGTATGTTCTAAATCAAGTTAATGTTTCATTTAAAAGAAGTTGGGCTCTAGCCTCATTTTCATGAAACGCATAGGTCCCACGAGAGGCTGGTTTACGTGTCATCCGTGTGACCGGCATCAGCTCGTGGTCTCGCCACCAAGCGGAGCTGGGGGACGTGGTGCCGGCCCCTGGCGCTGCCCCTGAGCTGCTGCCCGCCGGCTCCGTGGTAAACACGGGCCTTTAATAGGCTGCACACAAAGTGACATTCGGAAGAAACAACATGTCGACAATTTCCTTAATAAATTTTGTACGAACACATTATTTCCACCTAATGGAAATGCAGCTGTCTTAAATAATTGAGAGGCTGTATTCATCAGTGGCGCGTTCAGCGGGGATCTCTCTGAGCTAGGACAGCCGACAGCCCCGTGGAAGCCTGGGTGATGGATTTTACGCCGGTGGCTCGGCCAGTGCCCAGGCGGGGCTCCGGGGGGCACCCCTGCGGCGGCCCCGGGCAGCGCCCCGCCCAGAGCTCCAGCTGCCCCCCCGGACTGCCCAGGCGGAGGGCTCGTGATGCAGCCTTTTTAAAACGGGAGCCGCCTTGGTCAGTTCTCCCTCGCTGTGCTGTCTCACTGTCTGCTGACCAGACACAAGGCCTTTATTGTAAAAAAGAATGATGAAATTGAGTGTGCAGCGTGCAGCTCCTTTCTGTGTGCCACGAGGTGGGACCGCGTGCGGAGGCAGCAGCTGTGGTGTTTGTGGACGACGAGTGAGCAGGTGACCGGTGAGAGGACAGGCACTGGAGGGGCTTGGAAAGGTCAGGTCTGAGCAGAGGCTCGGGTGCGGACTCTGAAGGCGAGGCAGGAGCGCCGTACGGGAAGGAAGAACACCCAGAATACTCTCCCCACAGAGGAAATACTGGGCTCGCGCGTGCCGTGGGCCTTTCTGAGGGTTGTGATCGTCAGCAAGCTTCCTAGGCAGGGCATCGGGGTGGCGCAGTCGGTTCAGCATCTGGTCCTTGGTTTCGGCCCCGCTTGTGATCTCAGGGTTGTGATCTCAGGGTTGTGAGGCTCCATGGTCAGTGTGGAGTCTGCTCAGCACCTTCTTGCCCAGGCGCCTGAGTGGCTCGTTCAGCCACGTGTCTGCCTTCACTCAGGTCATGATCTCAGGGTCCTGGACGGAGCCCCGCGTCGGGCTTCCTGCTTCTCCCTCCCTTCTGCTCCTCCCCAGACTACAAAATAAAATGTTCCTAGACAGTGTGTGCTCCTGGTCCTGCCAGCCTTGTGCCCAGGTGGTCTTCCCTTCAAAGGCTGTCGTCCCGGAGCGCCTGGGCGGCTCTGTCGGTTGAGCGTCTGACCCTTGATTTCAGCTCAGGTCATGAGCTCAGGGTCGTGAGGTCAAGCCCCCCCATGGGGCTCTGTGCTCAGTGGGGAGTCTGCTTGAGATTCTCTCTTTACCTCTGCCGCTCTCCCCACTCACGCGCTCTCCTCTCTTACTCTCTAAAATAAGTAAGCCTTTAAAAATATGAGGTTGTCCCACAGACCCCACATTGGAATCACAGACAGGAGGGGAACCTAGGGAGCGTGTTGGGGATGGGGGCACACCTGGAGCCTCGGCAGCAACGTGCATGGCTTCTTTTGGCTTCTGTGTACTTTTTTAAAACAGATTTTATTTATTTATTGAGAGTGTGAGCAGGGAGAGAATGTTCAAGCAGACTCCCCGCTTGAGCGGAGCCTGACTGAGGACTGGGTCCCCTGGCGCGGAGATGGCGACCCGCGACCCGAGCCGAATCGGGAGTCCCGTGCTCAGCCGCCCCTGCCCCTGCGCACTCACGGAGCTGTGACCTATCGCACTGCAGGCTCAAGGAGCTTAATTACTTTTTATGTTTTAATTTTCAGGTAGTTCCTGAAATGACTGAGCTGTTGAAGAAGAAATGAGTTACAGTGTTCTAAGGAGAGTATATCAAAGTATTCGACTGAAATAGAAATTCATGGCTACTATAGTAATCATTGGGAAGTATAGAGAACTCCATATCATAATTTGAGAAAAAAATTCTCACAGATGCCAGAATGCTTTTTTATGAGCCTGTTATTATATTTCTTTTAATTATTTGTGGTTCCAAGTAATTTTTTAAATTTTTCTAATTCTGTAATAAAATACATAATAAAACATTTCCACAGCTTTAAAACTACTAACAGAAATATGCCTAGCTTTGTAAAGAAAGAAAATCGAAGAAAGGGGGTAAAAATTTATTTTTTCTCTGCCTGTCTTGTTCATGGAGGACTCTGTTTTAGGCAAGATTGTAAACATGAATGTTCTCTCCGGACTAATCATCTTATTGGACTTGTTGAGAGAAGGGGCCTAGTGGGCAAATTCAGAGTTAAAAAACCATGGCCACAGGGCGCCTGGGAGGCGCAGAGTGTTAAGCCTCTGCCTTCGGCTCAGGTCATGATCTCAGGGTCCTGGGATCGAGGCCCGCATCGGGCTCTCTGCTCAGCGGGGAGCCTGCTTCCTCCTCTCTCTCTGCCTGCCTCCCTGCTTACTTGTGATCTCTCTCTCTCTGTCAAATAAATAAATAAAATCTTAAAAAAAAAAAAAGAAAGAAAAACCATGGCCACAAAGCATGACTGTTATCTCAAATATACCTCAGTCTTCACAAAACCATAACTAATAGGACAAAAACAGATTTGGCTTAAATCAGAACTTGCTGAATAAATTTAGTTGGCTTACATTAAATTTAACTTTCCATTTCATTTTAACGTTTTGTCACCGTATAGGATATTGTGTCTCTAAAAGAGAGCAGAGTGGAGAAGGAGGGGCTGCCGTGACACGGCCTCTTATGCTAACTGATAGTGTGATATTATAAATGTTAAAATCCCGCTCAGAGGGTGCTTTGGCTTTTCTCTGGCCCTCCTGATGCTTCCTTTGGGCTCTCTTAGAAAACAGCCAGGCATGTGAGATGGCCAGGTAGCTTTGGCACTCTTCCTCGGCTGCCCTGGGATGCGACTGAGATGGAGAGTGTTACAGGGGCTAGAGGCCAGCGTGCGTGCCGGCCTGAGAGCAGTGGCTGGGGAGGCTTTGGCCGGTCCTGCGGGAGGGGGTCCTGGAAAGGTCCTGGAAAGGTCTGGGTCAGCAGGGGAGTAGAATGAAGACAACTGACACCTGAAGCAGATCTGCAGAAGTTCCAGTATTTAACAGGCTAAGGAAAACAGTGGGGAGGAGATGCGAAGAGACCGGTGGTACAGGACGGGATGGGCAGAGGTGGTCAGCCTGTCCCTCTTCTATGTCCAGCCTGGGGTTTAGCTACTTGAACTCTTACTTTGTCACAGTCACTTGCTTATGAAGCACTTAGAAGTTAGATGTCTCTGGCATTTCGACCTTCTTACCTAATAGGATGAGAAGATGGCAGTAAAATGAACCCAGCCCCTTGGAATATGAGGAGAGCGGAACCTGACCATCTGGTTCGGCGCCCCGTTCACAGAGGGTCACTGCAGCACAGAGACGGGGAGGAGAGAGCCGCGGGCTTTTCCAAGGCCATGTGCTTTGAACCACTCTTGTGAATGTAATTCCCACCTTATCGTTGTGTTTGAGGCTCTTCCCGGGGAGCTAACCTTGCTCAGGGCCTTCTCCATTCACCCCCTGTTGCGCACTATAACTTGGGGACAGGAGCAATGCAAAGGTGACAAGGCAGAGGTACCACGAGTCTAGGCTATGCTGGCTCAGGGAGGACCAGTCCCGGGTGGTACGTTGGTATGGTTTCTAGCCCTGTCCATCCAGGCAGTTCACTCATCCGTGTTACTGGCTACACTGAGGGGCGCTTACTGTGTGCACGTGTCGGGGCCCTGCTGTCCACAACACCTGTGAGGTTGATGCTGTGATTACCGTCCCTGTTTTACAGACAAGGAAGTGGAGGCACTGCAAGCTCTGTCACTTGCCCAAATTCAGATCGCCTGTAATGAGAGCCAGGGTTTGAGGCCAGGAAGTCTGGCTTCAGAGCCGTGGTTTTACCAGTGTATGTTCCTACCTCACCTCGGCTCAAGGAGCGCGGAGCCCCGCTGCACAGTGACCTCGGGTGGGAGGCAGTGGGCTGGGCCCCGCGGGGCAGGCACCCCCGTCCTCGCTGGGGGGGAGCCTGGCGCTGGGCTCGTCTGTCCAAGGGGCGCGGAGCCCCGCTGCACAGTGACCTCGGGTGGAAGGCAGTGGGCTGGGCCCGACGGGGGTCAGGCACCCCCGTCCTCGCTGGGGGGGAGCCGGGCGCTGGGCTCGTCTGTCCAGCACGGCTTTATGCAGCTCCTGAGGCCCCTCTTGAGTGCCCACTTCGAGTTTCCCTTGAAAAGGCAGCTCCGTGCGGTGGAGGCAAATTGTTGAAAGTCTAATACGTGCCTGAAGGTGCCATTTGGTGTGTTCTTCTATCCCTGTGTTTTATTGGACCCCAAGCTGTCAGCTCCTGAGGACTGCGCCCTGCCTCGGCCTGAGGACCCAGAGCCGAGGGTGTGGAGAAAGATGTCAGGGGTGGATTTCCTCACCTGGTGTGTTTCCTGCCTCTCTCCCTAGGCTCCCGAAGTGTTTGGCTAACCCCACACAGGCCCTGGGAGTTCGGTGGCCAGACAGAAGCCCTAGGAGGACAGAAGTACACACTTAGAAAGGCAGCCCTCTGAGGACAGAGCCGTCCCCGTCAGCCAAATGCTCCCGCCTCACTCTACGGACTGAGACCCAGGGAGGGTCTGGTCTGAGCTCTTCAGGAGTTGAGAAAGCACAACATCCAGCACTTTCCGTGGTCCACAGGAAAGTCTACTTCTCTCAGCAGTACTGTGGGGGATATCCCCTCGGGGCTCCCTGGCTAACTGGTATTTCTGTGTGAGACTCTGGAGTGAGCCCCTGCAGGAGTCTGGCCCAGCCGCTGCCCTGAGTAGCATCCTAGCAGGCTCCAAATACAGGCTTTTGGAGGCACAGCCCCTGCCCCCAAGATCTTGCAGCTAAGGAGTGATTAGAAAAGAGACTCGTATGAATGTACCGAGAGGGCCGGCCAGACTCCTTCCTTCCGGCCTGGAGTCTTCGATGTTCGCCTGTGTTCGCCTGTGGGGCAGAAGTGGAAACAGGACTCAGGGCGTGGATGCCTGCAGCGGTTCGGGGCAGGAGCCAGGGGCTGCAGGTGGTAGGGTGGAGGCCACTGACCGACGGCCGAGCAGTTTGGCCTTTCCCCCCATAGGTCAGTGGTTCTCAAACTTTGCTCTCAAGGAATACTTCCTTTCCAGGAGCTAGGCCAGGAATTGCACTGTGGAACGCCTTTTGTGGTTTGCAGGGGGAATTAATAGAACTTCCCAATCCTAAATCTTGTATACTTTTTTCCCTAAAACCTTGGTGGCTGCTATCCCTTGCCTTCTTAGTAATTTAAGCAGATTCCAAAGTGAAATGACAAGTAGCAAATGCACATTAACTACAGAGGTCAGCAGCACTGAGCTTTTGTTTAGTGGACATGTGTTGAATTCTTACAAATACCTTCTGATAGTTGATCATTGTTCCTCGTTTGCATGTTAGAATTAAATGTCTCTGTATCAGGAATGTTCCTCAATGCCACCTGACTTGCCAAGGCCTTGCTACCTGGACAAGTCGTAAGCAGCCTCCTAGCAACAGGAAGCCATTGACATGTTTTTGAGGGGTCCTGGAGCCTCATCTTGGGGAGTCAGCTAGCGCCGGTGGTGTATACAGCGTGGCTGGTGGGAGGGGAGGACGGGAGGGACCCGGAGGCTGTTGCAGGAATCTTCTGGCCTTACGTCGCAGATGGGTTGGGCTGGAAGCTCTTTGGTTACAGAATGGGTCCCTGGAGGCTGTG